>JAHPZR010014918.1:32500-73070 GCA_019787425.1 Platygyra sinensis | reverse complement strand
TGCAAACCTGGTACGGAAGATCTTGTAGCTCCAGCACCATGAACTTTTCTCCAGCCGTTCAGATTAGACTTTTATCATTAACTATGTGTAAAGTAAGTGTGTTTTTAAAGCCATCTTTGAGTAAGCGATTGTAGTTTAGGTATTAACATTGATTATTTGTATTAAAATCATTTTTAGTTAATTACATGGTCGTTTCTGATGAGTTTATTCTGTTTCATATCGATTGGGAGTGAAAGGACTGAAAGGGAAAAGGTCCTAATCATTACAGGGTTGATCACGAGAAAAGAATCTTATTGGAGAGTGAGAAAAGGAAATAAGAAGTTAACTCGATTAACAAAGCGAGTACGAAAAAGACAAGAGAAAAAGAGAGAAATCCGATGCGTAAGTAGAATAACTGTTGAATAAGCTAATTAGCCTGATTCTCAAAAACTCTTCACAACGCAAAGCGACAACGAAAGAGAAAAGAAAACAGAAAGTGGAAATAACTGTTGAGTAATCTTTCTTTAGAAAAAAGTGGACTCTTTCACTTTTAAGTCTCACCTTCTCGCCGTATGCCGCTCAACTAAGCTAATTAGCCTGATTCTCGATAACTGTTTACAACGCAAAGCGAGCATGAAAAAGAAAATGAAAAATAAAAACTCAAAGCGTAAGTAGAAATAACTGTTGAATAATCCTTCTTTAGAAAAAGTGGACTCCTTCACTTTGAAAAAAAAGTCTCACCTTCTTGCCGCGCGCCGCTCAACTAAGCTAATTAGCCTGATTCTCGACAACTGTTTACAACGCAAAGCGAGCAGGAAAAAGAAATGAAAAATAAAAACTCAAAGCGTAAGTAGAAATAACTGTTGAATAATCTTTCTTTAGAAAAAGTGGACTCTTTCACTTTGAAAAAAAAGTCTCACCTTCTTGCCACGTGCCGCTCAACTAAGCTAATTAGCCTGATTCTCGACAACTATTTACAACGCAAAGCGAGCATGGAAAAGAAATGAAAAATAAAATCTCAAAGCTCAAGTAGAAATAACTGTTGAATAATCTTTCTTTAGAAAAAGTGGACTCTTTCACTTTGTAAAAAAGTCTCGCCTTCTTGCCGCGTGCCGCTCAACTAAGCTAATTAACCTAATTCACAAAAACTGTTTACAACGCAAAGCGAGCATGCAAAAGACAAGTAAAAGAAAAACTCAAAGCTCAAGTATAAATAACTATTGAATAATCCTTCTATAGAAAAAGTGGACTCTTTCACTTTGAAAAAAAGTCACACCTTCTTGCCGCGTGCCGCTCAACTAAGCTAATTAACCTAATTCACAAAAACTGTTTACAATGCAGACCAAGCATAAAACAGTGAAATAATTAAAATCTGTTTATCCAATCAAAACTTGAGCATTTTGAAATACCCCTTGTAGGGCACTGTGTATAAATAGGCTCACATTTTGGCTTCTTCACTTAGCAGCAGCACAGTTCAGTCTTGTTACATAATCGTTTGAAGTATGTCCTTAAGGCAGAGTTGCAAGGAAGGTAATAAGGCACCCACAAAAGCCTTATTACTTTTTCCACAAGAAATGAAGACTGGAATCGCTCCAACCCGGCTAATTATACAGAAGGATGTCCCGTTAAAAGAGGGAAACTCCGTTGTAGTGAACTGGGCTGGAAAGAAAGTACAAGCTAAAATTTTAGCTTTACATGGTAAGTTTATGCTTTTTTCACTTTAGTTTTGATTTTGACACATTAGTAAAACAAAAACTGTAAACGTTTTCCACCACTCATGCTTGTACTCAATGATATTGTACTGTTGTTGCAGATGATGAAGACGCCCTTAATGCGAAAGATCTAGAATGGTGTGCTGGAAATTTGCCTGCAGCCCCGAGTTCTGTTGAACACACTGAATTTCTTGATGTAGAAGAGCAGCAGACAAGTAAAACGGCGAGTAAAAGCAAAGTGAAGTCAAAACCTCAACAGGTACGTATTTACCGTTCATTTTCAACTAATTCAGTGCGCAAGAGTGGACAACTGCAGAGAACGAAAAACTTGCACTTAAGTCTTCGTTTAAGAAATCCATCAGCCAAATTTAAATGTTCGCTTGTTATGGTGAATTCAAAAACCTTTTAATTCTCAGTTGTTAACTGTTTTAAATACCTGCTCTTGTTTGAAGTCTCTTCATTTGTCCACCTTAAACACAAATCTTTTACTGAGGTTCTGTGTAGCAGTTGTAAGCAATTTTCAAAGATATTAAATTTGTATACAAAGTCTTGGCGCACCAAGATCATAAAAATTTTAGCGTTTTCGCGGAGAAATATGCATAGTTAGCATGTAATGTCGTGTAAGGTAGCCGAACACAGTTTTCAAGTGTCTATGCCTAATTCGCCATTACTTTTAAACTATTTATGCTTTGGAACCTGTTTGCAACCTACGAATTGACATTAAATCCCTTCTTTCGACACTGTTCCGATAAAATTTTGACATAGGCGATTTTCGTAATTTGCCGTTAATCGTTTTCTGTATTATTAAAAATTCCCTATGTCAAAATTCACATTGTTCGTAATAGATCATTCACGTGGTTTCTGAACTATTTTTTTTTTGCCAAATTTATTGAAATTCTAACGACTGGATCGTTAGAAATCGGCACTTTTCTGCAAAAGCAATCGATCTCAATTTTTCAAGCAACGCATGCGTTGGATTTAACTGGGTTGTTTCGGTAACAAACAAAAGCTGAAAATTGCTGGGTTGTTTGCATCGTTACCTTTTCCAACATATCTTTGTAATAAAAGACTGAAGCCATCAATATACTGCGTTCAATTATAGAGAAAAATAGCACAGATAGTGCGGGTGTTGAGTAAATAAGATGATCGCTCTATTGACAGAATGCTAGCATAGACTCGGAATGTTTTTTTTTTTGAAATTGCATCAGCAAAAGCGCGCGCGAAATCTGTGTTCGGCCACCTTAAAGCAGTTTTCAATTCAGTGTCGAAAAAATAAAGTAATCAAACTGAAGCGCGTAAAATTTGCGCGTGCGAATTACCATTTGTTTTAGGTTTACTTTTAATTGGCAGGTTTTTTCAAACCGGCCACCAAGCGTGGCAATGCAAATGGTAACACAGGTACACAGGCTAAACAGAATAGTTGCATGTACTAAAACGCGAAACGACTGAAACGGGCGAAACCACGGAAACTAAACCGTCGAAACAACAGATAAGGCGTATTCAACGGAAGTCATTTAGGTTTAGCTTATTGTTTTTTCAAAGGCTTCTATCATATCGAAAGTAACTGTTTGTTTATTACTCCTACAGCCAAAAGATCAACAACAGTTGCCTAGTCCAGGCGTGTCCAGTGATCCCTTCGAAGTTTTTATAGCAGAGCAAGGTAAAAGAGAAACAGAGTGGTCGTCAATTCGAGCGGCAAAAAAGCAGAAAGTCGATGATAGAAGGACCTCGTCTAAAGACGGTCAGCAGGAAGAACTTGCCGTAAACGTGGAGGAGCTAAAGAGGCGGTTAGACGAAAAAAACACTGAATGTGCCACCCTGAAAGGCCACCTTGCCGAGCTTCAACGTGCCAGTGTTGAATTACAGAGCAAAAATCAAGAGAATGTCTGCAAGGTAAGCACATGAGTGTTAGCCTTTTCAACTGTTAAAGTTACTGCGCCTTTCAATAACACGCGGACTCTCAAATTCAAAGCAGAAACCGACAACTACGTTTTTTGCTACCATCAGTCAATAGTTCGGGGGCTCCTCCCTGCTTCCGACTGCTGCCGAGCACTGTTTCGTTGTCTGAACTGTGCACAACGATTTGATTACCAAGAGCTCGGCAGTGGTCGGAAGCTGGGAGGAGCTGCCGAACATTGACGGTAGCGAAAAATGCATTTGTCGCGGAACTTTGAGTTTTAGAGTCCGCATGTTATTGAAAGGCGCTATAACCAAATTTTGGGAAACATGTGTCGCAATTCATTTACACGCCCTCACAATAACCAGTTATAATACAATGATCTCTGTCGAGAACGCACATGACAAGATTTCCATTAGTGTGCAATGACTAATAAGAAGTATTTTTTTCTGGTAAAATTTCCACAGATGATGGAGAGACTAGAGGACGCTCTGTCGGCAATGGAGCACAACATTGCAGTCCGGTTAGACAGGATGGAGCATCGCCTGGATTCGTATGAAAACATGGTAAGTTGTAAACCTTTTATGTGGGCAATTATAGAACTGCAAAAATGCCAACTCTAGTGACCTTATTTGGTTTGGTGGTTGCAAAGACTCGAGAAAGCGTAACGTTGAAAAACGGAATCTCTTTTGGTAGGCCAAACATTAGCTCGAACAAAGGAAGGTTAAAAAAACTTAATTCTGATTAGTCATCCTCGGTCTCACTTGCACACAAATGTGACGTAAGCATAGCATAAAGGCGGCGAAATACGAGATACGGAAACCTTCCTTTGCTAGTTTTGTATTGATGTTTCGCGTTTTTCACTTTGCGTGATCAACTTGTCGTACAACAAAAATGTTTGTTGCAGGTTGAAGAAAGTTGTTGCGAAAAGTAGAGCGCGGGTCTACTTTAGCAACAAATTTTGGGTTTGTTGCCCGTTTTTTATCAAACTTACAACTTGTCACGCAAAAAATTTGCTCATGTTGCGCGACAAGTTGAAGGTTTTTGTATCTTGTATTTCGCCGCCTTAACCACAAGAAGAACAGAACATGTTCGTTCTTCAGTCTTGCGCTAACGTTTTTATGCTAATGTCGTGGGAGTTCTCAATTGCTTTTCGTCTGATTATGCTTCTGCGTGTGCCTTTATTATACCCTAGTGAAAATCAACCTTTATGAATTAGTTCTTGTTTTTTTAAGTCTTTCCAGTTCCACGAGGCCGATGAACTTCCAACTATTGACTCCGCTGCCTTGGCACGGTTGAGTGAAGTTGTAGAGGCGTCTGAAGAGAATACCGCGGTTCCGCTGGCTCCGACGACTCCTTTGAATCCATCCGTGACGGCCCCTGCGGTGACGCCACCTTCAGTGCTGACAGTTACCCACAGTCAACAATCAGTCAATCACGAGGCCTTAGAAATGGAAGTCGGCGACGAAGTGGTTAGTTCGTGTGTCACTCCCCGAAAGTTTTTGGCAGTAAAGGATATACTTCAAAAAGAGAAAAAGCCACACAAATGTGCACTGAAACTTCTTCCGTACTTTTTCACGTCAGCGGAGTTGAGCAGCAGTAACACCGACGGAACGCACAACAAACTGCCTTTAGACAGCACAAGGCTTAATTCTTTAAAAGTTCTCGTATTTAGTCGCTTTCCAGTTGAATCTACCGTAGAAAAAGAGAAGTCCTGGAAATCTATAAAAGGGAAGATTAATGGAAAATGTAGACTAACCAAGCATATACATAAACAAGCTGGCGAAACTAGGGACAAGTGAGACTTGTTTTATTCGCTGTTAGGATTCTATTTGTACTAGGATTTCTTGATCGGATTTCATCAAAGGACGGTATATATACTTGTTGAAAATTGTAATTTTAATTTGATGCAATAAAGTTGACTTGGAGAGTGTAATGATTTGTTGACGAACTTCTTCTTTGCTGAATAATCTGAAATTGTCATCAGCGTTTCACAAAAAAATGTTAATAAAGCATCATTTTGTACAAATACAGATTATTTCATGTCTTTGATCACCTTTTTGTGCCAGTTAGAACCACAGATATCGGGGGTTTTTTTCACCGCTTGCCGTGACGATTTAAAATTCGATAAACAGGATTCAGTGTGTGCGGCGGCGGCTGTGTAATGTCCGGAAAGACAAAAACTTCTGACAGTGAGTGAAAACGTAAACAATTAACAGCGCATTACTTTTTTTGGATAAAACAACGTTTCGACAAAAACAGACCATTTCACTACTTAAATAATCGATTTTTGCCGGTTAGAACCAAAACTATATGATATACGGCTTACCGCGACGCTTCAATAATAAAATTGCCGACGCACATCGAAAAGATAGAACTTTCTTGAAAACGTAAATACATGCATCGTAATCCGGTGCATATTAATTGAAAAATTCAATAAAACAGACTAAACCTTCAATTTCAGGTCTTCTGTGTTTGTAAACCGGATAAAGTTGAACGTTTTACAGATCGTTACGAAAAGTTAATTTTATGCGCGATAGGAAGCCAACAAAAATTAATAAGCCAGTCGGACTATGTCGCGCCATAAAAAATTATGCTTTAACATGAAATTTTTGCAGTTGTGTTCTAAAATGTCCGCCAACACTACCGACGAGCAAAGACACACACTGTATGTGTTTTGTAAACGTTTTGGAAATCTGCCGCCATCTTTTAGATCTTTAGCATTCTTTCTCGGAACTGCTACAGTGAGGAGCTTGGCACTAGTAAGTGTGGACAAATGGTACAGAAATTTCCGGGAATTCCGGGAAAAGCGAGAAATAGGAAATACCGCGGAAGATATTACCTTTTTTCCGAAAACAATCCACCGGAATGAACCGTTCTATTTGAATTCTTCCCGGAATTACCGAAAATTCCATTCAAATGGTAAGCGCTCTTAATAACTCATGGAAATCTTCGAAACGTTTCCGTGGGTGTTTTGATTTCGCGTATCGCGTATCCATGCAAATGGTTGTAATTCAACTTTTAGCCGTTTTAAAGCGATTTTTCATCAACTTCAACTTCAACTTTTTATTACAATCATTACAAAATCATTACAAAATTGCTTGCCCCCGCTACTAGTAAACTGACTAATCGAGGCGGGGGCAAGGGTTACACACTTACTACAAAAGAAATAAGAGATTTTGCTCAGCCGTTAAACGTTTCGAGCTATCCGTTTACAGATTTTGGTCAGCCGTTTAACGTTTCAAGCTATCCGTTTACAGATTTTGCTCAGCCGTTTAACGTTTCAAGCTATCCGTTTAAAGATTTTGCTGAACCGTTTAACGTTGTCGGCTTTCCGTTTAAAATTTTATTCGACCGTTTAACGTTTGGCTCTATTTGTTTTTGGATTTTGCCGGAGCGTTTAACGCTTTTCGCTTTCCGTTTAAACGGAAAAAGAAACCGTTTAAACGCCGGTGCTAACCGTTTACTTTCCGTTTATAAACCGTTTATATTTACCCGTTAAACGGAAAATCGTTAGTGTCCGTTTTTGCTTTCCAGCACTGTGCCACCCTTTAAAAAAAGGTAATTTTTAAAGTAAATAGAAATCTATGCTAAATCTCGTTAACTGAATATTAAAATTTATTATACTGTACTGATCCAGCAATTGTACCTCAACAAATGTAACCTTTTCGTTGTTTTTTATTTTTATTTTTTTTCTTCGTTTTAGTAATAATTATTGTCTTGTAATTAGTGTACTTGTATTATTTTCGACAGTGTCTGTCAATGTAACCAATAAGCTGTTAGTCAAAGTCTTTTTGCCTCTGTAAGTAGCCTGCTGTAAGTTTTGTTGAATGTAGTAATGTGAAGATTGTAATGAAAAAAAAAGTAAATAAATAAATAAATAAATAAATAAAAAATTAAATAATTATTTTTTTTCACAAAATTCCACTAACGTTTACATTCAAGAGCAAGGGAAATGACACTACTGGACTGAAGAATGCGAGATATTCTAACTTAACAACACTTAGTTGTGTACATTAGTTTTGCGTTTTGTATTGATAAGTTTCCATGATTTGTGAAATTGAGGAACATATTGATACCTTTTTAAATCAAGATGTGCTGCAACTGATGACCTGAACAATCTCCCACGTAAAACGCTGAAATGCCACGAAAATTTAGGTTTGAGACCTGACCTTTCATGAGCGAAATCTGCAGAGCCAAATGCAACAAGATGAACTTTGAAAAAATCAAGCATGCCGAGCTAGCTATAAAGTCAAACTTTTCCTAGCTCCCGTTGGGCAAAAATAAACAAATCTCTTCCAGACGGATATGCTTCCACTGTCTTAGCTGATAGTCGTGCAATTAATAGGATACTATGCAGCCTTAATGCTTTCACAATTGACTATACCCCCTGGGCCCACCTTGAAGTCAACTGCAAGTCACATTTTGTTGACAGTTCTGTTCCCAAAGGATACTCATGAACTTTGTGGATTGGTCAGGGCGCAGTTTTTGGGTCGCTAAAGTTGGTGCCAATTAAGTGGGAAAAGTCCTTTGTCTGGCGGGTACTGAAAAATAAGGACTTTTTTGAAAGTCTAGACAGAGCCATTTTGAGGGTAGCACGTTTCACTAAACAGGTTTTAAAAAAGGCTTTTTAAAGTTTTTTATCCATGATGGAATAAGCTGAGAAATTTTTTCTGCGCTCTGAGTTGCATCAAGTTTCAAACATGTTTGAAACTTTGGCACTCTCGTGACGCAGTGCTGTCATAAGATATCACTGTCCAAAAATAAATTCAAACAAACTTTAGGCAATAATCATTTGGAGGAAATACTCTGCTGTAAAAAGGAAATTTTTATTCATGGAGGGAAGGACTTGAGAAATGCATGACTGGATTTTCTTCTTTTAGGATACGTCATGCTGGTAAACTTAGAAACTGGCAAACTGTTGAGACTTCTGGATTGCATTTGGTTTGAATATAACTAAGTGAAACTGAAAAAAAATGTTATTCCAAGTGTGGCAAATGTGACCTGGAAAGCAAAAACGGACACTAACGATTTTCCGTTTAACGGGTAAATATAAACGGTTTATAAACGGAAAGTAAACGGTTAGCACCGGCGTTTAAACGGTTTCTTTTTCCGTTTAAACGGAAAGCGAAAAGCGTTAAACGCTCCGGCAAAATCCAAAAACAAATAGAGCCAAACGTTAAACGGTCGAATAAAATTTTAAACGGAAAGCCGACAACGTTAAACGGTTCAGCAAAATCTTTAAACGGATAGCTTGAAACGTTAAACGGCTGAGCAAAATCTGTAAACGGATAGCTTGAAACGTTAAACGGCTGACCAAAATCTGTAAACGGATAGCTTGAAACGTTTAACGGCTGAGCAAAATCTCTTATTTCTTTTGTAGTAAGTGTGTAACCCTTGCCCCCGCCTCGATTAGTCAGTTTACTAGTAGCGGGGGCAAGCAATTTTGTAATGATTTTGTAATGATTGTAATAAAAAGTTGAAGTTGAAGTTGATGAAAAATCGCTTTAAAACGGCTAAAAGTTGAATTACAACCATTTGCATGGATACGCGATACGCGAAATCAAAACACCCACGGAAACGTTTCGAAGATTTCCATGAGTTATTAAGAGCGCTTACCATTTGAATGGAATTTTCGGTAATTCCGGGAAGAATTCAAATAGAACGGTTCATTCCGGTGGATTGTTTTCGGAAAAAAGGTAATACCTTCCGCGGTATTTCCTATTTCTCGCTTTTCCCGGAATTCCCGGAAATTTCTGTACCATTTGTCCACACTTACTAGTGCCAAGCTCCTCACTGTAGCAGTTCCGAGAAAGAATGCTAAAGATCTAAAAGATGGCGGCAGATTTCCAAAACGTTTACAAAACACATACAGTGTGTGTCTTTGCTCGTCGGTAGTGTTGGCGGACATTTTAGAACACAACTGCAAAAATTTCATGTTAAAGCATAATTTTTTATGGCGCGACATAGTCCGACTGGCTTATTAATTTTTGTTGGCTTCCTATCGCGCATAAAATTAACTTTTCGTAACGATCTGTAAAACGTTCAACTTTATCCGGTTTACAAACACAGAAGACCTGAAATTGAAGGTTTAGTCTGTTTTATTGAATTTTTCAATTAATATGCACCGGATTACGATGCATGTATTTACGTTTTCAAGAAAGTTCTATCTTTTCGATGTGCGTCGGCAATTTTATTATTGAAGCGTCGCGGTAAGCCGTATATCATATAGTTTTGGTTCTAACCGGCAAAAATCGATTATTTAAGTAGTGAAATGGTCTGTTTTTGTCGAAACGTTGTTTTATCCAAAAAAAGTAATGCGCTGTTAATTGTTTACGTTTTCACTCACTGTCAGAAGTTTTTGTCTTTCCGGACATTACACAGCCGCCGCCGCACACACTGAATCCTGTTTATCGAATTTTAAATCGTCACGGCAAGCGGTGAAAAAAACCCCCGATATCTGTGGTTCTAACTGGCACAAAAAGGTGATCAAAGACATGAAATAATCTGTATTTGTACAAAATGATGCTTTATTAACATTTTTTTGTGAAACGCTGATGACAATTTCAGATTATTCAGCAAAGAAGAAGTTCGTCAACAAATCATTACACTCTCCAAGTCAACTTTATTGCATCAAATTAAAATTACAATTTTCAACAAGTATATATACCGTCCTTTGATGAAATCCGATCAAGAAATCCTAGTACAAATAGAATCCTAACAGCGAATAAAACAAGTCTCACTTGTCCCTAGTTTCGCCAGCTTGTTTATGTATATGCTTGGTTAGTCTACATTTTCCATTAATCTTCCCTTTTATAGATTTCCAGGACTTCTCTTTTTCTACGGTAGATTCAACTGGAAAGCGACTAAATACGAGAACTTTTAAAGAATTAAGCCTTGTGCTGTCTAAAGGCAGTTTGTTGTGCGTTCCGTCGGTGTTACTGCTGCTCAACTCCGCTGACGTGAAAAAGTACGGAAGAAGTTTCAGTGCACATTTGTGTGGCTTTTTCTCTTTTTGAAGTATATCCTTTACTGCCAAAAACTTTCGGGGAGTGACACACGAACTAACCACTTCGTCGCCGACTTCCATTTCTAAGGCCTCGTGATTGACTGATTGTTGACTGTGGGTAACTGTCAGCACTGAAGGTGGCGTCACCGCAGGGGCCGTCACGGATGGATTCAAAGGAGTCGTCGGAGCCAGCGGAACCGCGGTATTCTCTTCAGACGCCTCTACAACTTCACTCAACCGTGCCAAGGCAGCGGAGTCAATAGTTGGAAGTTCATCGGCCTCGTGGAACTGGAAAGACTTAAAAAAACAAGAACTAATTCATAAAGGTTGATTTTCACTAGGGTATAATAAAGGCACACGCAGAAGCATAATCAGACGAAAAGCAATTGAGAACTCCCACGACATTAGCATAAAAACGTTAGCGCAAGACTGAAGAACGAACATGTTCTGTTCTTCTTGTGGTTAAGGCGGCGAAATACAAGATACAAAAACCTTCAACTTGTCGCGCAACATGAGCAAATTTTTTGCGTGACAAGTTGTAAGTTTGATAAAAAACGGGCAACAAACCCAAAATTTGTTGCTAAAGTAGACCCGCGCTCTACTTTTCGCAACAACTTTCTTCAACCTGCAACAAACATTTTTGTTGTACGACAAGTTGATCACGCAAAGTGAAAAACGCGAAACATCAATACAAAACTAGCAAAGGAAGGTTTCCGTATCTCGTATTTCGCCGCCTTTATGCTATGCTTACGTCACATTTGTGTGCAAGTGAGACCGAGGATGACTAATCAGAATTAAGTTTTTTTAACCTTCCTTTGTTCGAGCTAATGTTTGGCCTACCAAAAGAGATTCCGTTTTTCAACGTTACGCTTTCTCGAGTCTTTGCAACCACCAAACCAAATAAGGTCACTAGAGTTGGCATTTTTGCAGTTCTATAATTGCCCACATAAAAGGTTTACAACTTACCATGTTTTCATACGAATCCAGGCGATGCTCCATCCTGTCTAACCGGACTGCAATGTTGTGCTCCATTGCCGACAGAGCGTCCTCTAGTCTCTCCATCATCTGTGGAAATTTTACCAGAAAAAAATACTTCTTATTAGTCATTGCACACTAATGGAAATCTTGTCATGTGCGTTCTCGACAGAGATCATTGTATTATAACTGGTTATTGTGAGGGCGTGTAAATGAATTGCGACACATGTTTCCCAAAATTTGGTTATAGCGCCTTTCAATAACATGCGGACTCTAAAACTCAAAGTTCCGCGACAAATGCATTTTTCGCTACCGTCAATGTTCGGCAGCTCCTCCCAGCTTCCGACCACTGCCGAGCTCTTGGTAATCAAATCGTTGTGCACAGTTCAGACAACGAAACAGTGCTCGGCAGCAGTCGGAAGCAGGGAGGAGCCCCCGAACTATTGACTGATGGTAGCAAAAAACGTAGTTGTCGGTTTCTGCTTTGAATTTGAGAGTCCGCGTGTTATTGAAAGGCGCAGTAACTTTAACAGTTGAAAAGGCTAACACTCATGTGCTTACCTTGCAGACATTCTCTTGATTTTTGCTCTGTAATTCAACACTGGCACGTTGAAGCTCGGCAAGGTGGCCTTTCAGGGTGGCACATTCAGTGTTTTTTTCGTCTAACCGCCTCTTTAGCTCCTCCACGTTTACGGCAAGTTCTTCCTGCTGACCGTCTTTAGACGAGGTCCTTCTATCATCGACTTTCTGCTTTTTTGCCGCTCGAATTGACGACCACTCTGTTTCTCTTTTACCTTGCTCTGCTATAAAAACTTCGAAGGGATCACTGGACACGCCTGGACTAGGCAACTGTTGTTGATCTTTTGGCTGTAGGAGTAATAAACAAACAGTTACTTTCGATATGATAGAAGCCTTTGAAAAAACAATAAGCTAAACCTAAATGACTTCCGTTGAATACGCCTTATCTGTTGTTTCGACGGTTTAGTTTCCGTGGTTTCGCCCGTTTCAGTCGTTTCGCGTTTTAGTACATGCAACTATTCTGTTTAGCCTGTGTACCTGTGTTACCATTTGCATTGCCACGCTTGGTGGCCGGTTTGAAAAAACCTGCCAATTAAAAGTAAACCTAAAACAAATGGTAATTCGCACGCGCAAATTTTACGCGCTTCAGTTTGATTACTTTATTTTTTCGACACTGAATTGAAAACTGCTTTAAGGTGGCCGAACACAGATTTCGCGCGCGCTTTTGCTGATGCAATTTCAAAAAAAAAAACATTCCGAGTCTATGCTAGCATTCTGTCAATAGAGCGATCATCTTATTTACTCAACACCCGCACTATCTGTGCTATTTTTCTCTATAATTGAACGCAGTATATTGATGGCTTCAGTCTTTTATTACAAAGATATGTTGGAAAAGGTAACGATGCAAACAACCCAGCAATTTTCAGCTTTTGTTTGTTACCGAAACAACCCAGTTAAATCCAACGCATGCGTTGCTTGAAAAATTGAGATCGATTGCTTTTGCAGAAAAGTGCCGATTTCTAACGATCCAGTCGTTAGAATTTCAATAAATTTGGCAAAAAAAAAATAGTTCAGAAACCACGTGAATGATCTATTACGAACAATGTGAATTTTGACATAGGGAATTTTTAATAATACAGAAAACGATTAACGGCAAATTACGAAAATCGCCTATGTCAAAATTTTATCGGAACAGTGTCGAAAGAAGGGATTTAATGTCAATTCGTAGGTTGCAAACAGGTTCCAAAGCATAAATAGTTTAAAAGTAATGGCGAATTAGGCATAGACACTTGAAAACTGTGTTCGGCTACCTTACACGACATTACATGCTAACTATGCATATTTCTCCGCGAAAACGCTAAAATTTTTATGATCTTGGTGCGCCAAGACTTTGTATACAAATTTAATATCTTTGAAAATTGCTTACAACTGCTACACAGAACCTCAGTAAAAGATTTGTGTTTAAGGTGGACAAATGAAGAGACTTCAAACAAGAGCAGGTATTTAAAACAGTTAACAACTGAGAATTAAAAGGTTTTTGAATTCACCATAACAAGCGAACATTTAAATTTGGCTGATGGATTTCTTAAACGAAGACTTAAGTGCAAGTTTTTCGTTCTCTGCAGTTGTCCACTCTTGCGCACTGAATTAGTTGAAAATGAACGGTAAATACGTACCTGTTGAGGTTTTGACTTCACTTTGCTTTTACTCGCCGTTTTACTTGTCTGCTGCTCTTCTACATCAAGAAATTCAGTGTGTTCAACAGAACTCGGGGCTGCAGGCAAATTTCCAGCACACCATTCTAGATCTTTCGCATTAAGGGCGTCTTCATCATCTGCAACAACAGTACAATATCATTGAGTACAAGCATGAGTGGTGGAAAACGTTTACAGTTTTTGTTTTACTAATGTGTCAAAATCAAAACTAAAGTGAAAAAAGCATAAACTTACCATGTAAAGCTAAAATTTTAGCTTGTACTTTCTTTCCAGCCCAGTTCACTACAACGGAGTTTCCCTCTTTTAACGGGACATCCTTCTGTATAATTAGCCGGGTTGGAGCGATTCCAGTCTTCATTTCTTGTGGAAAAAGTAATAAGGCTTTTGTGGGTGCCTTATTACCTTCCTTGCAACTCTGCCTTAAGGACATACTTCAAACGATTATGTAACAAGACTGAACTGTGCTGCTGCTAAGTGAAGAAGCCAAAATGTGAGCCTATTTATACACAGTGCCCTACAAGGGGTATTTCAAAATGCTCAAGTTTTGATTGGATAAACAGATTTTAATTATTTCACTGTTTTATGCTTGGTCTGCATTGTAAACAGTTTTTGTGAATTAGGTTAATTAGCTTAGTTGAGCGGCACGCGGCAAGAAGGTGTGACTTTTTTTCAAAGTGAAAGAGTCCACTTTTTCTATAGAAGGATTATTCAATAGTTATTTATACTTGAGCTTTGAGTTTTTCTTTTACTTGTCTTTTGCATGCTCGCTTTGCGTTGTAAACAGTTTTTGTGAATTAGGTTAATTAGCTTAGTTGAGCGGCACGCGGCAAGAAGGCGAGACTTTTTTACAAAGTGAAAGAGTCCACTTTTTCTAAAGAAAGATTATTCAACAGTTATTTCTACTTGAGCTTTGAGATTTTATTTTTCATTTCTTTTCCATGCTCGCTTTGCGTTGTAAATAGTTGTCGAGAATCAGGCTAATTAGCTTAGTTGAGCGGCACGTGGCAAGAAGGTGAGACTTTTTTTTCAAAGTGAAAGAGTCCACTTTTTCTAAAGAAAGATTATTCAACAGTTATTTCTACTTACGCTTTGAGTTTTTATTTTTCATTTCTTTTTCCTGCTCGCTTTGCGTTGTAAACAGTTGTCGAGAATCAGGCTAATTAGCTTAGTTGAGCGGCGCGCGGCAAGAAGGTGAGACTTTTTTTTCAAAGTGAAGGAGTCCACTTTTTCTAAAGAAGGATTATTCAACAGTTATTTCTACTTACGCTTTGAGGTTTTATTTTTCATTTTCTTTTTCATGCTCGCTTTGCGTTGTAAACAGTTATCGAGAATCAGGCTAATTAGCTTAGTTGAGCGGCACACGGCGAGAAGGTGAGACTTAAAAGTGAAAGAGTCCACTTTTTTCTAAAGAAAGATTACTCAACAGTTATTTCCACTTTCTGTTTTCTTTTCTCTTTCGTTGTCGCTTTGCGTTGTGAAGAGTTTTTGAGAATCAGGCTAATTAGCTTATTCAACAGTTATTCTACTTACGCATCGGATTTCTCTCTTTTTCTCTTGTCTTTTTCGTACTCGCTTTGTTAATCGAGTTAACTTCTTATTTCCTTTTCTCACTCTCCAATAAGATTCTTTTCTCGTGATCAACCCTGTAATGATTAGGACCTTTTCCCTTTCAGTCCTTTCACTCCCAATCGATATGAAACAGAATAAACTCATCAGAAACGACCATGTAATTAACTAAAAATGATTTTAATACAAATAATCAATGTTAATACCTAAACTACAATCGCTTACTCAAAGATGGCTTTAAAAACACACTTACTTTACACATAGTTAATGATAAAAGTCTAATCTGAACGGCTGGAGAAAAGTTCATGGTGCTGGAGCTACAAGATCTTCCGTACCAGGTTTGCAAAAAGGCCGTATTTCTCGGTACAGGTATCTTTTCCTTTCCTCAGAGAGTCCATCAGGGCGAACAGTTGGAGGAAGAGTTGCAGAAGGTGGAACCACGGCTGGATCTCTCAACAGCGTAAATGATTGTTGCTGTGAGTAGACAGTCTCCTTACACGAAACCATCCCTGGGTTTTCTTTTGAAAATGAAAAGTGATGAAATTTCTTAATGTTTGGCATCTTCTTGAAATACTGTCCGAGGAATGAGACCCAGTCATAGACGGGCACAATAACTCGGCCATCGTGTGTTCCTACAATTTGGGCTTTATTAGCCCCAACACTACTGGACGTCTCCACAAGTTGAGCGAATTCGTAAAGAGACGAAACGTACGACACCTTGTATGACTTCTTTAACAAACCAAAACCCCGGTCTGGACCGAATTTAGTATGTCCCGCAATTAAAAAGGAGTAAGTGATCGAATGATGGAGTTGCATCAAAGTTCTCCAAGCAAAATACCACAAGAAATAGTTATTTTTGTTTTGCCCCGAACAGTTGTCTGCGTGAAAGTGCACATTAGTTTCCCCAAGCCCGTGATTTTCCAGAAAGTAATGTACATAGCTGATGGTGGCGTTGGCGCCTTTCCCAGCGCAAGCAGACTCATCTATTAGAAAGTTTACCTGCTGTGATATTCCTTCGCACATAACGCCGAAAATGCCACATTTTCTAGGCGTTTTAAAGTAGATAGGTCCTGGCTGCATTGGATTACTAGGTATGTGTACTTGTTGTGCGTAGTCGAAAGAATAGTGTACAGGGCCAGCTAATGTTGGAGCAGTAGGACTGTCGCGGTTTAGAAGAGTTTCAGTTCCGTGTGTTGCAAGTGCTTCCTTTGATTTGTTACAAACAAACTTATAAAAGTCCCTTTCAGCTTTCGCACTGTTCAGGTGTTCCTGTTGGGCGGCGATACACTCTGATTTTTCAATATCTGAAAGATTTGCTGCACGTTGGAGTTTCGTAGTGTTCTGTTGGCACGTGAAGCATAAGTCAGTCATAGGTTTGGCTACAACGACGTCCGGGAAAAAGTCCTGCCATAACTGAATGAACTTTCTGTAGCTGACCGCTCGCTTATTTGAAACTTCACATGTAGAATGGTAAACCCGCCAGACACTCATTTTCGACTCGGATGAAGACAGGACTCTAACATCGGCGCTTTTGAAGCCTGGAATACGCCCCGGTAGGATTATGCCATTTTCCTCAACGTAGTTTTCAAGAAATATACGGAAATCTTCAATTGTAGAATGAGGAGTCGCATTTTCAGGCACTCTGTTGGTGTTTCCGTGCGTTCTTTGACAAATACCATGTTCTTCGTAGTGTTCTTTGAGCCGTCGAAACCTGGAATATCCTATTCCATACAAATGTAGAAACATATCCTTGCATATTGGTCTTCCTTGAAAATGAAAGCTACAGCGTGGGCTCCTGTTTCTCTTTTCTCCGACGCAGTCAATGCGGGTGAATGCTTGAATGTTGGCAAGTATTACCAAGTCAAGTTCTCCACTTGTCAATTCAAGGCAGTTACTCAGGTTAAAAAGAACAGTTTCTTCCGAGAATTGCACAGAACACGGACCTCCCTTTTCACCCAGTGCACATCCACAACCGTCTTGTAAGAATTTCGTTAGTTTATCGATAATTTCGTTGCTGTTTTTTTCCTCTGAAGTAATCTCCGCCATCGTTTAAAATAAAAGTAACGCGATTGATCACGGTTGTAACTTTGGTTGTCATGGGCACGTGTGCTGTTAGGGAATACAATAGAATATACACATTTGATTGGTTAATGTCAGAGTCACGAATGCGTGCCCGATTGGGTCACGTTATTTTTCTTCCGTGACAAAAATTATTTTCTAGCACCCAGCCCCCTCGTTCCTCGTAAACTCGCTTGCTTCGCTCTCTTTTGGCTAGCGTTCGATAAAAACTGTGATTTCCATCGCAATGCTGTACCTACGCTTGCAGAAATGAAAGAATTGCCTCTGGTGAATTAATTCTTGCAGTTCACATGATTGAAAACGGCTTCATAAACACCAAAGTGTGGACGCAATGACTTACAGGTGAGCAGTAAGCTGAACGTTTTCAACATTTTCACGAGAGCTTAATCTTTTGGTACTTTTCTCTAAACGTGAAAATCACTGTTTACAACGAATAATAGATTCTGTAAACGGATGGGGAAACCATCGATAACTAATAAACGTTTTCCCCAAATCGTTAAACGGATACGAAATTGTGTTAAACGTTTTGCCCGAATCGTTAAACGGATACGAATTTGTTTTAAACGCTTTGCCCAAATCGTTAAACGGATACGATATTCTTGTAAACGGATAGCAAAACCGTTTAAACGTTTTGCTTGAATCATTAAACGGATACTCAGTTTTTAAACGGATGAGAAAACCGTTTAAATGTTTTGCCCAAATCGTTAAACGGATACGAGATTTTTAGAAACGGATAAGAAAACCGTATAAACGCTTTACACAAACCGTTTTAAACGGATGTTAAACGGATAGTAAACGGTTTTTTTCATTAAACGGTAAAGCGTTAGTGTCCGTTTTCGCTTTCCAGGTCACATATATCATGATGGCACTTAATTGTTATTGTTAGTCTAGAAGACAATAAAGTTTTGCTCACACGCGCATACTTTTCATCATAGAAAACTTTTTTTTATATCTAAATGGCGGGTCATAGCAACTTTGATTAAAACCTCCTATATGGTAATAGAGAGCATTTTACCGTTTGAATCACTGATTTATTTCAAATAGAACCGGAGAAATGTTTTGACAGTATTTGCCATAACGCTCTAAATGACCGTGAAAACATTTGTTTTGATGGACTTAAGGCCGCCGCACACTAGCAGATTTTTTTTCGTCTGTTGACAAAAATGCGGCAGCCTTTACCAACACTTGCCAGAAGAGACAAAACTTCCAACCAAAAAACTAGCTAAAGGGACCAAAGCGCATCATAAAAGGTTTTATAAGGTTTCATATCTACAAACAGTGAGCATTTCACCGTTTGAATCACTGATTTATTCCAAATAGAATCGGAGAAAATATTTTTTTCAGTATTTGCCTTAACAGTTGTCGTAATTGTAATGGACTCGCTGACCCTTGCCGAGACAAACTTCAAAGCAGAAAAACTAGCTAAAGAGACCATAGCGCGTCATAGAAGGGTTCAGAATAGTTTATATACACATAAAGGGAAAATTTCAGCATTTGAATCGCTGATTTATTCCAACAAGAACCTGAGCAAGATTTTTCAGTATGGAGTTTGCTGTGACGCTCCAAAGGCAATTATAGCAGTTGTCCTAATTAATGGACTCACCGACGCTTGCCAAGAGACAAAACTTCCAACCAAAAAACGAGCTTAAGAGACCAAAGGACGTCATAGAAGGTTTCCTAAAACTTTATATCAACAAACAGTGAGCATTTCACCGTTTGAATCACTGATTTATTCCAAATAGAACTGGAGAATTTTTTTCAGTATTTGCCGTAACAGTTGTCGTAATTGTAATGGACTCGCTGACCCTTGCCGAGACAAAACTTTCACCAGCACAAAAACTAGCTAAAGACACCAAAGCGCGTCGTAGAAGGTTATAAAAAACTTCATATAAACAAAGAGTGAGCATTTTACCGTTTGAATCACTGATTTATTCCAAATAAAACCGGAGAAATATTTTTCAGTCTTTTCTGTAACAGTTGTTGTAATGTTATAATCGACTCCATGACGCTTGTCAAGAAAAGATGAGGCAAAACTTCCAACCAAAAAACGAGTTTAAGAGACTTAAACTCGCGGTAGGTTTCATAAAACGTTTTGTCCACAAACAGCGAGCATTTCACTGTTCGAATCACTGAAGGTTTATTCCAATTAGAAGGAGAATATTGTTTTCAGTATTTGCTGTGATGCTTCAGATACCAGTGGTCAAAATCGTGTTGTGTTACACTCACGAGCAATAAACTCACGCGTGAGCAATGGGCACCACAATGGCTACTTTTTGCCATTGGAAGCAAGGGTGTAAAGCTCTGGTGACTGGTTATGGAATATTTTCAGGTATGTTATTTTTAGTTGTCAAAAATTATCCATACAAAATCAGACAACCTACTGCATGGCGAAGAAGTGAATCTGCTTCAGTCATTTTGTCACTGGCAGTCTGTAGGTTAGCAATTCCATTTGATTTTTGTTTGCCATTCAAAACAATGCTGAATAGCGCTCGCAGTATTAATGTTACTTAGAGGTTTCATTAACAGATAGCGCTTTCCGTTTAAACGGATGCTGCTAAGGTTTTATTAACGGAGCCGTGTTGCCGTTTAAACGCATGCCAAAATTTTAAAAACGTTTCGGCAAGCCGTTCGAACGGCTTGATGTTAATGTTAAACGATTTCCCAAACATTTAAAATGGTTTTCACGGGTCGTTTAAACGGATGACAAGCGGGTTCATCCGTTTAACGGATAGATGTTAGTGTACAAAATCCCGTGTGAGGTCACAGATATGATTCCATCAAGAATTGATATGGACAGCCTATTTATACAGAAAAAGAAGGCTACTAATGGGTTAGTTCTGCACTCAACTCGCGGTCTGATTGGCTGTTGAGTTTAAGGTATATAATTAAAATTGCATCTCGTTAATTTCAATCGGAAGGGTTCGGGAAAGCCCGAGACCTGGATTAGGGATATGTTCGGAAGTGTTCAGGCTATCTTCGGGTTACCATAGCAACAACAGTATTGGTCGGCATCAAGTGATGACTTGACACTGACCAGTTATATACTTCTTGTGAAGGGTTCACATGTATATGAGTCACAAAATGTCCCCTGACACTTGTGGGACGTGTTACTCTGTCCCCAGTTGTGTTAGGCATGCGCTGTAGTAAACAACAACAATAAATTACAATTTCATTCAAAAACACGCATTTGCTGTAGTAAACTTTTTTTATTTCAAAAACAACAACAAATTACAATTTCATTCGCTTTTTCGCTTTTATAATTTTACGAATCACTTTCTCAGTCAAAGTTTTTTTGCCTGGCATTTTTTAAATCGATTCAATCATCTTGGCGTCAGCTGCCCATTTGTCCTGTAAGTTCTTGGCACGGGAATAATCAGTGTCGTGCTGTTTGGCAATACGATCCAGACGGTTTTTTCCCGGGTCCCCTCGAGCCAACCTTTTTTTCAACTTGGTATCTGGACCTAAATATCGATAGCTTGGCACGTGAAATTCAATGCCTGTTTTACTCAACCATTTTTGAATGTCCACCCCTCTCACGCGCTGTTTTCGTTTAATCGTCTTCCTCTTCATAATTAAGCTTTTTTCTCCACGCTTCCCAAAAACCCTCTTGTAGTTTTTCTGCTTCAGTCTTTTTTAGTTTCTTCTTTCCTGTTGCACTGCTCGGTGAAGGCGTTGAAACTCCTCGATGCTGAAGTCGCCTTGACAAATTAAACAGACTCCTAACCCGTCTCATTTGGGATAAAAAAATTGCAAATTTTCAACTTTTCAAAAAACACAAGAATCGGTAAAGCGTAAGAAAGTTTCCTAAGAGGTCAGATAGCTTTTCTTAAAAATGGGCCGCCCCTAATCACTCAGTCCTTTTAGTTGCTACTACAGCTGTAACGACTATAGAAGAAGATGATCATGGCTCATGAAGAAATTTCCGATCAGTTCCTGAACGAATGTATGGATCTGTTTGAGGTACATATTTGTCAAAGCGATCTTCGTTTTTTACTTGTAAAACAAAGTCTCATCTTAAGATTTTTTATAGATTCGGCCGCAAACCAACAGAGAGCCCGCCAAAAAGAAGCGACAAAGCAACAAAGAGAATGGCATTGAAGACTTTGCAAGTATTCTACTGTTAAAGCATTTGACACAATATAGTTTTTAATTGGATTTATTTTATCGTAGAGTTTATGGGACATTCTCCCCGCCAAAATTCATGAAATGATTTTGAAGCACTCCCGAATGTTTAGGCCCCGCTGATCGAAAGCAGGGAAATTTTTACTCACTGTGACAAAAAGCAAATTTGTTTTTATTTGAAAACACGCACGGTGTCGCAAAAAGTCAAAGTGTTTTGTGTAAGAAAAAGTTTAATTTTAGATACACTAAACCTTACCATTATCATTTCTGTTTGTACAGACATTTTGCACGTTGCAATGGTGACAAAGACAAAGCGTATTTAGGTTGAACTTATGCTTATGCTGATATTGCGATTCCGTTTGTTAAAAACAAATTTCCAATAAAGGGCATACGTTGCCTGAAGCTGCAGATTATTGTAAGATGCAGAAAAAGTGGTGGTCATTACCACGATTGTCATTGTGTTTAATAAAGGTTTGATTAAAAAACTGTGTGTTTTAACAGAGTCTTGCATGCATCCTTGACAAACCCATTGACGAGATCTTTCCCTTTACGGAGTATCACCGAAGCATGTTTTTGCCCTATGGAAGAGTCATTAAGAATTAATCAGGCTATCATAGCGAATGCATCGTCGACAACAAGCTTGTATTGATGTATTTAGGATCAACTTTAGATCCAATCCTTTCAAAGAATGAAATTACTAAGAGAACAAGACATGTATGTCAAGCTAAATAAAGCTTTAATTTAAACTCATTATGTCACAGAACGTTTGAAACGCTTTCTCCTCTTGCCCCTGCTTCCATAAGTGCCACCCTCAGAAAAACGCCTCAGGAAACTTGTCCACTTTGTCAAAGTCCTCCATAGCCGCCATTTGCTTTGACATGGTAATAGAGTACTTGTGTACGGATTGGCACAAACTAATTAATTCAGTTGAAATGATAACATCTTTTGTACTGTCCACCAATTGGCTCTACAAATTTTCCTTGGTCTGAGTAGTCTGTTCCTTCTCTATCATCTTTATGTAGGGTTACTGAGTAAAAACACGAAAAGCAAATGCTTTATATAGGTAAATAGGACGCCTTTTCTTGTTACTGATTGGTGAGAAGCTCAATCTAGCTTCTGATTGGTTGAAGTAAAGAACTTAAAGCACTGTCCAATTTCATTTTAGAATCAAACCAACATGGACTTAGATGATGAGCTGTTAGCAGTGTTGAGTGACGCCCTTGAACGGCAAATAAATTATCAACAACAAATTGGCGGCAATCCTCTTGCTAGGGAACCTGTCCGTTTTGTCTTCACTTTAAATCCGTACGTGGACAGGCGCAGTGAGCGTATGTATGGGTGTGGCGGAAAGACATTATACGGCCAATCTCAGACAAGAAGGTCAATTTATTCAGCACCAACGTTTGACCGAAGCCCTCACCGATGCATTTATTCAAGCTTACAAAATTTAATTCAAAACGAACAGATTCCTGGACGAGATTATTTGTATTTCAATTTGGCCAGTAATAGCCCTTTTCACGGTTAGCTTTCCTCATTTGCATTACAATAAAATCTAGCATGTATGCGAGGCAATTTCGGGCTATTTCGCACTTTTAGCCCGAAATTGCCTCGCATTCACGTTGATTTCATTGTAATGCAAATGAGAAAAATTAACCGTGAAAAGGGCTATTGACTAAACAACGCCTATGCCTATTGACGCTTGACTGTGGAGGAGTGGTTACGAGGTAGTGATTGTGTAGACGGCATTCTACAACAAATGTCGCGGGTCCTCAATTCCAATGAAAATTTTGAACTAGATGACTTGTTCCAGCTCTCTTTCACCCATGTCCGCGCAGCGCCCCTGGGAAGTGGAAAACGAAAGATGAAACAAGGACACAGTCATCCTGAAACGTTCAAACGTCTTAAACATACCGTGGTCACAATAAAAAACAAACACGAGTTATGCTGTGTCGCGCTATTGTCAATGCCAAAGCCAAGATGGACGGTCACCCAAAATGGTTCAGTTTTAAGAATGGTAAATCTATCCAAAGAACCGAAGCTTGGAATCTTCACACCGAAGCTCAAGTACCGTTTGGTGCGTGCGGTTATGAAGAATTAACCAAGTTCTCTATGGCTTCTTCTCTGTACGGCTATCAGCTACTCATCATTGACGAAACCCACGGCTATCATGTGGATACGTTTGGCACGCCTCAAGACAAGCAGCTAGTGCTTCTGTACAATCAGCAGCATTATGACGTTGTCACCAGTCTCCCCGGCTATTTTGGCACCAGTTATTTCTGTGGGTGTTGTCTGAAACCGTATGGCGAAGAGGGAGAGCATAGCTGTACAAATTACCCAGGTCACTGCCCAGGATGTCTGCAAAACTTCTGCTCAGACTACTGCGAAGCCAAAGCTCAGTGACGCCCCGCCTCCCTCCCATGTGACCGCTGCAAATGCAACTTCTGTGAGAGACTTGTGTCAAGCAACACTTAAGCAAGTCCTATAAGGGAAAACAGAAGACATCATGAATGTCAGGGTGTGTACCCACAAACGAAAATGTTCTACGTGTCAAAAATTGATGGTGGGTCTTAAAGAGCAAAGAAAACATCAATGCGGTTTCGCCGAATGCCCTTCGTGTCGCGGTATGTGAATGTCAGGGAGCATAAATGCTTTATTCAAAAGATACAATCGCCTGAAGAACTAAAAGAAGAAAGAAAGCAGAGAAAGAAAAAACGGGGCGCTGCCGCGGGTCTAGCGACTCTTGCTGCGAATGGCGAGCTGATGGACATTGACGAAGGCGAAGAGAAACTGCCGCTTCACGTCTTCTTTGAAATTGAAGCGATGCAAGACACCAAAATGCACATGGCCAATATAGTGATAGCTGAGACCAAGGACAATGATCGCCCTGTTCGTTTCAAAGGTGAACACTGTATTGCTGACTTTCTTGAATGGCTTGATACACTGACAGAGAACAACACTCGTGATGTGACAGTGATTGCTCACAATTTTCAAGGCTATGAAGGTTATTTCGTGGTCAATGAATATCACAGACAGAACCGCATTCTAGAGCAAGTCCGTAATGGGGTTAAATTGATGCAGTTGAACTTTGACAGAACTCGCTTCATTGACTCTGTGTTTCTTTCAAATGCGGCTGTCTGCATTTCCAAAAACTTTTGGACTGAAAGAGCTCAAGAAAGGGTATTTTCCCCATCTGTTTAACATGCCAGAAAATCAAGAGTACGTTGGTCCAATCCCGCGCAGCATTATTACATGGCTGAAGTCATGTCGGTCAGCACCGCAAAGCGTTTGAAACCTGCCATGCTCGGCAGACGGGTACGTTAAATTTTGCTGAAGAGCTTGTGGCTTACTGTGAATCTGATGTCAAGCTACTCAAAGAAGGCTGCCTCATTTTCAAACGGCTCTTTGAACAGCAAGCCAAGTTCAATCCTTTCGGATGCATGACCATCGCCTCTGCTTGTAACAAAAGTCGTGGCTATAAGGTTGTACAAATGTGGGAATGTCAGTGGTCTAAACTCAAGCAAGGCAATCCCGCTGTGTGTGACTTTGTCAATCAACTCGACATTGTCGCCCCACTCAACCCCCGTGATGCTTTTTTGCGGTGGAAGTACGAACGTGATCAAGCTTTATCACCAGACCGAGACTGACGAAGAAATTAACTTTTACGATTATACTTCGCTGTATCCCTGGGCCAACAAGAATGGTAAATATCCCATCAGTCATCCTGTCATCATCTTTGAACCAGGACACAAGGACATTATCCAGTATTTTGGCTTAGCTCAATGCACCTTGCTTTCGCCTCACGGGCTCTATCATCCAGTGCTACCGCTTCGTCAAAATGGTAAACAGACCTTCCCGCTCTGCCGCACCTGTGTCGATGAAGAAATGAGGAAACCGATGCTCGAACAAAGCTGTTTGCCCTCACACGGACGAACAGTGACAGATCACAGGCATGTGGTGTACTCCTGAGCTTCAAATGGCTGTGAAGAAAGGGTACAAAATAATTCACATTCATGAAGTTTGGAATATTCCAGAAGAGCAGCAAAAGAAAGGTCTATTTGCTGATTATGTCAATACTTGGCTGAAAATAAAAGAAGCCAGCTGTTGGCCTGAGAACGTGGGAAATGACCCTGTCAAGCAGCAGGAGCATGTGGCTAATTACTATGCAAAAGAAAATATCCAGCTAGAGCCCGCTAAATTGAAAAAAACCCTGGTCTTCGCACCCTTGCCAAAATGATGCTGAATTCCATGTGGGGCAAGTTTGGTCAAAAGCCTAACAAGACTCAAGTCAAAGAATTTGACGACCCCATCAGGTTCAGTCAATTTCACGAGAGTGACAAGTACGATATTCGCTATGTGTCTGTACTCACAGAACAGAGTGTGGAAATCCACTACAAGCTGCAGCAAGAAGACGATCCAGTCTCACCCAATCTCAACATCTTCATTGCTTGCTTCATGACCTGTTGGGCCCGCCTCAAGCTGTACGAAGCGCTCGACCAACTTCAAGAACAGGTGCTTTATTTTGACACCGACAGCGTGATCTTCAAAAGTTTGCCTGGGGAAAAACCACCCCCGCTGGGCGATTATTTAGGCGATTTCAAGAACGAGCTGAAAGAGGGGGACACGATTGTCGAATTTGCTTCAGGGGTCCCAAGAATTACGGCTACCAGACCTGTCAAGGTAAACAAGAATGCAAAGTCCGCGGAATCTCGCTCAACAGCGAAGGTAGCAAACAGCTGAACTTTCCTGTACTTAAACAAAACGTTCTGGATGACATTCAAGAACCGCTGACCAAAGAAGCTTGTCAAACTGCCGTATGCAAGCCCAATCATATTGTAAGACAGGCCAAGGATTACTCCATTCAAACAGAGGAGCAGACCAAACAGTATCAGCTGGTCTACAACAAACGTGTGATCGAGCCACGAACATTTCAAAGGTATCCGTACGGTTACTGAGCCGCTTTTAACCAGCAAGACAAAAACAATATTGACACTCTAATGACATTATAAATACAGTACCGCCCAAAACTATTAGGACATAGATACATGGGAACCGCAAGGGCATAACGCGGGTATGCCCCGCGCGGTTCATGAGACGAAACCGTACGGTTCACGAACGTAAACCTAGGTCAAAATTTGCTTTGGTCAAATAGACGAAAGCCTCGAACAATAGCCATAGGAAGTCTATTGTTTGTCTATTGATATTGATTTCCTGTCAGATATTATCACGTTTGGGTTAGGAGACATTTGTTATCTATATTGTTCATAGACATTGCTGTTGAAAATGTCGGTAGCGTGGCTGTTAAATTCATGCTACGCACACGCAAGCTAAAGGAACATTCGAGGAAACAAAAATTTAATGTTTTCTATTTGCACATCTATTGCTCTCGGAGACCTTTCTACGCTTTCGATGATCGAAATAAAACCCATTTTTCGGAGACAACGCTTCACTCTATGCTCGGTCCGTAGTTAAAATGGTGAAGTAAGTATGGCGTGATGAAACTACAAGTTGACAACCTTGAATTGAGCAGAACACTCTTGTTCCTCGATCCAACTTACAGTAATTACTTTAAAAGGAATATGATCTTTGAATATTTCTTTATTATCAAAAACAAGCCGCTCACCGCTAAACAGTCGATGTGGATTCGTAATCTGTCTCGAAAAAAAGATATTGTTTGTTCACCTATTATTTGCAAAATTATTATCTAACATAACATAAAGTCAACGTTCTTCTTTTCTTTTTTTTCATCAAAGAGAAAAGGTAAACGGAATGCTTTTGTTGCACTTTCACACAAGAATAATAAAAGAGAGCGCTTTGTTGAGCAGAGAGCTCGTCGGAAAACTTTCATCAGGAGGCTTGTTTTGTCTTCTTGAAAAAACCTCTTATGAGGTTTTCCTTTAACTGCATATAAATAGAATAAAACAAGCGGCACACATGAATCAATACACCGAATTGTATTTTCCTATTCAGCAAAATATCACACATTTCCAAAAGCAAATCTTTTGTGAAACTACTTTCGAACTTCTGTCGGTTCTGCTCCTATGGGATACAAATAGATCTTTAAAGTAAACTTACCTTATTCAAGACATGTCAGTGGTTATCTGAATGCACGCGACTGAGTTGCTACAATTCCGAGCTCTGTGACTCAAAGTGACATATGGCTACGATAAGACAACAACTGAGAATTCCTAAATACGGTCTGTTTTTTCTTTTAACAGAATGTGGGTTGTACATAGCAACCTATTTATTTTGCTTTCCAGACTTGGGAATTTTAAAGAAAAAAATATTTCTTCGATTGATTACATTGAGTAACAAAAAGAAAGATAACAGCTGAATAGAAATTGACAGAACTTTCTTATAGATTTTGTACTACTGTTAGGTTAAAATATGTAATAAATAACAGTTTTCTTCACTCCAAAACAATTTTTACTTACATGCAATAATGTATTTAGTAGATTAATAAAGTTTTGTTTGTAAATACATATTTGTTGTTGACAGGTCCATCTCAGTCTGCTTTCTTTTTTATCCCTGAACTAATTACAAATGAATGGTATTTGGAACTTCCAGAAATTTTCCCACTTTGGTTAATTTACCCTGCCCACTCAAAAAAAAAATTATTCTCAGCTTTTAGCAAATACTGGTACTGTTCTCCTTTAAACTTTTTTTCAAACACCTGGGAATGGTTGAGTTGTAGGATTATCTAAATGTCTGGAAGCCTGGATAGTGAGAGAACAGGTTAAGTGAAGAAGATGGTTGTGTTAAATAATTTTAAAATGCTTATTGACCTTACTGTTTAAATATACCATGAAGAAAAATTAATGTTTTTACAACTAAATCCAGATGCCCACACAAACAAGTGGGTATTTTTAAAGAAATAATTATGTAGTGGTCTGTGCTACATGCCTTCTTGACATTTGTACTCAAGGTAAAGAAGGCTAAGGCCTGGTTTAAATGTCGCATTTTACATGCGCCGAATCGAATTGCCAAGTTAAATGCATGTGAAATGTGAGGTCTAAATCAATTAAATGCGACATATTTCAATTCGATGCGAGTCAGTCGAATATTCGACTGATCGACTGATCCAGTCGAATATTCGACTGAAGTTCGGTAGCTGATTTAAACGCCACATTTTACATGTGCCGAATCGAATTGAAATTATGTAAGTTATGTTTGCTCGAA
Source organism: Platygyra sinensis (assembly GCA_019787425.1). Lineage (NCBI taxonomy): Eukaryota > Metazoa > Cnidaria > Anthozoa > Scleractinia > Merulinidae > Platygyra > Platygyra sinensis. The sequence continues at coordinate 44,321 of JAHPZR010014918.1, read as the reverse complement.
TGGGAATTTAAAACACGTCGCTCGCGCTCAGCAATTTAATTTTATTTTGAAATTTAAGACTCCGTGCATGGACTATTTTATTTTTTAAATTAAAATCTCCAAAGTACCTAGCTTAGATAGAAAAGAAGAACTGAGCCAAATTTAACTTTTTTCAGCCTGTAACTACATCAGATGATCTGCATGAAGCATCACGCTCGAGCATTGACTGTGAAATCAGCATTGGAAACATTTGGCTTTGAAGTAATTCAATTAATACCAAGTAAATATCAAAATCTTCTGTGTTCTTGTGATGTCAACGGTCTTCAAATAAGTTGGTGATGAACTCTGTTTGAATTGATAACAGCTATTTCAGAGATGATATACGAGTTTCTTTGCATGAAGCACATTATTTTTATGGGAAACACGAACCGCAAAAATTTGCATATTGTTAAAACGTCACGCCGATGAATGAAATCTATCATATTTAGAGTCTTCGATCACTTCGAAAATTCACCGACAAACTACCATGGCTTTGACACTTGCTTGATCTTTAAGCTACCAAAAATGTGAAGAAAAATTGTAATACTCGCTTGAAGTCCCTATTTTAGCATGTAAACTTTAATATGTTTTTACAAGGCAAGATCTGTGTTTCAGCACGTGTCGGCAAGTCATTGCTGGTTTATTGTCTGAATTTAGGTTCGGTTCTCATCAAAAAAATGATATCTCCGGTTATATTTGACCCAGATCATTCAAACAGTAAAATGCTCTTTGCTTGACAAAAAAATGGTTTATCGAAGTTTCCATGGTGCGCCACTCACGTTTAGTTATTTTTTTCTTCAAGGAAAAGTTCTGTTTTGCACGCGTCAGCAAGTCGCTTGTGAGATGTTTATTTCTAAAGCGTTCCAAAGACCTTGTCGAAAAAATTATATCTCCAGTTAAATTTGACACAAATAGTTCATTCAAACAGTAAAATGCTTTTTCTTTAACCAACTCCTTGTTTATCAAAGTTTCTATGGTGCGCTGCTCGCGTTTAGTTATTTTTTTCTTCAAGGAAAAGTTCTGTTTTGCACGCGTCAGCAAGTCGCTTGTGAGATGTTTATTTCTAAAGCGTTCCGAAGACCTTGTCGAAAAAATTATATCTCCAGTTAAATTTGACACAAATAGTTCATTCAAACAGTAAAATGCTTTTTCTTTAACCAACTCCTTGTTTATCAAAGTTTCTATGGTGCGCTGCTCGCGTTTAGTTACTTTTTACTTCAGGGAAAAGTTCTGTTTCGCATGCATCGGCATGTCACATCACTTTCGAGGTGTTTATTTCTGAAGCGTTCCGAAGACCTTGTCGAAGAAATTATTTTTCCGGCTATCTTTGACACAAATCGTTCATTCAAACGATAAAATGCTCTTTCTTAAACCAAATAATTATTTATCAAAGTTTCTATGGCGCACTGCTCATGTTTAGCTATTTTTTTTACTTCAAGGAAAAGTTCTGTTTCGGCACGTGTCAGCGAAATGTTTGTTCTGAAGACCTTGTCGAAGAAATTATATCTCCGGTTCTACGTGACACAACTCGTTCATTCAAATGGTAAAATACTCTTTCTCTGCCGAAAGAATTGTTTATCAAAGTTTCTTGAAAATAAACTTGTCAGTAAACATCTCCTACACAGTCGATAAACTACACCCTCTTGCAACTTTACATACATGTCCGCCGATCCCAAACATAGCAGGCAATTTGGCAAAACAGAGAGATTTAGACCCATGTTTACGCGAACGTCAAATGGCATATAATTTTATAATTAAACGAGACTTACCTGTAAGTTGACGTTTGATTTGAATTCTATCTTGTCATCAGTCCAGAACGAAGGAGTAACATGAGAAGCATGCGCGCTAGCTTATTGAGCCATTATTTAAAGAAAAGGCTGGTTGGAGATCACAGGAACGAAGGAGTTGGGATGGGTAAGTGCCAAAGGGAGGGCATGTTACTCCTTCGTTCCGGACTGATGACAAGATAGAATTCAAATCAAACATCAACTTACAGGTAAGTCTCGTTTAATTATAAAATTCTATCTGTCATCAGTCCTATGTCACTACGGAGTACCATGAGAGTTCAAAGCTTGTGAGCTCCAACAAGACCGTGCAACGTACCAAATATAAATGGGGTACGTGGTCGTAAATAGGAGACGCAAAGGGACGTTCAATAAACAACGAGAAATGGACTTTTAATAGAATCAAGCCAGAAATGGCGTGACAAATATTTCGACAACCGAGATATGTAATAATAATAATAGAAACAATTGGTGAATGGAACAAAGATAAGATTATATTTCCGGTGTCTAGTAAGCCTATGTAGCTGAGTCAAAATGATTCAAAAGGGTTTGACCGAGGTTGCCAGTAATAGGCTTGTTATAGTGTTCAGCGAATGTTCGAGCGTTCGACCATCCCCCAGCCTTGAGAATGTCCGCTAGAGGAAGTTGTGCGTTGACGCTGTAAGAGGTGGAGGCTGTTCGACTACTATGTGCCGAGAATATGCTAACGTCTATACCAGCGTCCTGGAGTGTAGATCTAATCCATCTAGCCACAGTAGAGTTGGTGACAGGCTTGTGCGGTTTTGTGTAACTGATCAGGAGGCGTGGGTCGCTGCGTAGTGAATGCGTTTTCCTGATGTAATGTTTGATGTAGGTTACCGGGCAAAGACGGGAGTCTTGGGCGAATGGCCGGATTTCAATGGGCGCAAGGTGTTTGCCAGGTCGAGTTGTTTTCAGGGTGTCCCGTAGAGTGAATGTAATTCCAGTCGTGGTTTCCTGCATACATGAGGTGTCCAGTTTGGAGAGTGTTTGAGTTCGCTGCGCGGTGACAAGGGCAAGTAACATCGTGAGATTCAGCGTAAGTTGTTTTAATGTCAAGTCGTTAAGGGCCGGAAATGATCAGAGATATGTAAGAACAATGCCAACATCCCATATGGTGGAGTATCTGGGTAGAGATGGTCTAAGTTCAAAGGTTCCTTTGAGGAACTGGGTTACCAGGGGATGTTCTCCAAAAGTCGTTTTATCCGCTGGTGTGATAACCGAGGACAAAGCAGATCGAGCAGTGTTGATAGCACTGTAACCCACCCCCTGTTTGTAAAGTAAAGTGAGAAAATCCAGGCCGTCATTAATGGTGGCATGGGTGACATCCAGTTGTTTGTTTTTACAATAAGTTACCCATCGAGAGAGGTAGGTTGTGTACTGTTTCCCAGTGGATTTTCTCCAAGAGGCCATGAGGATGTCTATGGTATCAGGGGATAAACCTAACTTTTGCAGTTGCTCCCGGACAAGTCGCATACTAGCAGTGTTGGAGTTCTGTGAAGTGGATGTAGTTTCTCGGGTTTCCCGAGTAGTTGGAGGAGGTGTTTGGCTGGATGGAGGGTTATCGGTGGCTCTACACACATCTGTATGGCTTGGGGAAACCAAGCTTGTGTCGGCCAGTTGGGCATGATCAGGATTCCCGATGCTTGGTCTTCCCGCACTCGCTGAAGAAATGCGTTGATAACACTAAATGGGGGAAAAGCATAGAATTTAAGATGGCGTAAGTTGAGTGAAAACGCATCAACGGCGACTGCACCTGGGTCCAAACGATACATATTGAGGAAATTGATTATTTAGTCGTGATGCGAAAAGGTCTATATTCGGGCACAAGCTTAGTTGCGACAGTGCATTGTTTAGGAGGGCCCTATCAAGCATCCATTCCGTGTTATCATTGGTTTGTCTCGATTCGAGATCAGCCTTGATATTGTGAACCCCAGGGATGTGAGCAGCACCGAGCCATATGTTACGGTCGATGCACCATTCCCAAATTTCTTTCCCTAGTCAGTTGCAAGGATCTGAATGGGCTAGTCCCCATATGGTTCAGGACTGCTATTGCAGTCGTGTTATCAGTCATGATTCGAAGGTGGGTGTTGTAATGTGTTTTGAAAAAGGTTTGTAGGCCCATGAACACTGCTAATAATTCGAGGTAGTTTATGTGATATGATTTTTCCTCATCGGACCAAAACCCCCCAGTGCTTGTGTCATTGTAAACTGCCCCCCAACTATTCTGAGATGCGTCGGTGGTGAGGGTGTTTGAGGGCTGTCCATGGGTTATGACGTTATGGGAACTCGCGATATTGTCCACCCACCACTGGAGTTCCTTTTTGCAATCTTTGGTTAAGGTCATCTGACTGTCAAAATTGCCTTTGGCGGTTTTGAGGGCTAAGGTTTTGGTATGCTCAAGAGCTCTATAATAAAGTTGTCCATACATGACCCCAGGGAAAGATGAGATAATTTTTCCTATTACACAGGCTACTTGTCGTATTGTCAGAAGGCCTTGTGCCAGAAGAGTGCCACAAGCTTCTTTAACTTTTAAGGCTTTTTCAGGGGTCAGTGTGATAGTCATGGCGACCGAGTCGATAATAAAGCCTAATAGGACCAGACGTTGGGATGGAATAAATACAGACTTGTCGGGATGGATTGTAAACCCCAAAGAATTGAATTGAATAAAAGTGTCAATCACGTTGGAGACACAAAGATCGTATGTTCTCCCTTGGAGATAGAGGTCATCAATGTAACTAGAGGATATATGTCCCTTTTTGTGTAACTCGGTAAGCGGCGGTTTGAACAATTTTGTGAATTTCCTGGGGCAGGAGGATAACCCGTTAGGCAGGCACGTGAACTGATACAGAACATTTTTCCATATGAAATGTAGGTACTTCCTGTGCGAGGGGCTCACACTAACCGTGTAGTAAGCATCCTTGAGGTCAAGCGAGGCCATGTAGCAATTCTTTTCAACTAATCGTACTATTGACTGAAGTGTTTCCATTTTAAAATGGTGATAAGTGACAAATTGGTTCAGTCCCTTGAGGTTTAGAATTAGTCTGTGACCTCCATCTTTCTTAGGTCTAATGAAGATGCTGGAGATCACCTCATAATGAGTATGATCAGTTGTTTCAATAATGTTTTTAGACAGCAGTTTTGCAATTTCACTGTCAATAATGGCACTTTCTTCAACAGAGAAAACAGATTGTGGGCGTGTAGTGTTATGCGGTCGGGTGTCAAACTCAATTGTTGTCCCTCTGACAGACGTCAAAATTTCCTTATCAGAGGTAATCATCTGCCAGTTGCTAATGGACTTGGTTATGCAACCAGCTCGAAAATAAGTGCATCTATGCTCCAAATATTCCTTAAGGTCACGTACCAAAGATGGGAAGTCACTTACCGATTTTTTAATGTTTTCCAAAGAATGTATTATGTCCTCGCGCTTCGGTTTTTGGGGAAGGTGGGTTTTTTCTGGCCCTTCCCTAAAAAAGGCGGTTTGCTCTCTCCAGGCCTGTAGTGTTTTCCATAGTTCTTTTGAGGCCTGCGCTTATCATGATGTGAATTGTATGGGCGTGAGAAGCGTGTCGCGCCAGTTTTGCCTACACCTATGTCTTTTCCAATTTTGTTAGTATCTTTGGTGTCACGTACTTGTTTTGCTAGGTCTGCCCCAAAAAGAAGGTCGGACCGACTGGTCGACTCATTTGCCTGGGAGCAAAGCGAATGAAATTCGGCTTTAAGGGCCGGTTTAATATGCTCTCGGCGTAAGCGGGAGAGTTCCCCGACAGCGTGTCCTAATAGGACAATGGCGTCGATGTTAGCAGTCAGTGTTTCCTTATCTGTGCTCGGTTGCTGATCCACTAATTTATCACATACCTTTAGCATTCCAAAAGTGGCCTTCTGTAAGGCTTGTTGGATGTTACTGACTCTCAGGTCGGCTTTGCGCCTAAAATTATTCATTTGATCCCAGATTTCTGGGTTGACTCTTACCGTGGTGATGTCGGGGCAATTTTCTGGTCTAGCGTGTTTAGCTAGCAGTGCTTTCAGTTTGTCGTTGGGAAGGGTAATGCCCCACCGTTTAGACGCTATGTTGGCCAAGCGTTGGTTTATTTTGGCGCCAAAAAGTTCATCATCAGTGAAGTCAGCCTCGAGAGATTTGAGAAGCTCGACTTCTTCGTTGGGCTCAGCTGTTTTAGCTGCCACCTCGACCTCTTTGGAGTTTGATTCCTTAAGGAATTCAGTGATGTCTTCATCCGAGCGCGAGATACTTAATTCGTCTTCCTCGCGCCTTCGTTTGCTAGCCGCCTCATGGTCGGTGGCTTCGGACTTGGAGTCTGCGCTTGAAAGGTCGTGGAAGCTATGGTGTCGTTTCTTTTGCGGCTTTGGGTCTTGGCGTGCCACAATCGTTTGTAATAAAGAGGCCATGGTGCCCATATTCACGTTGATATCTGAAAGCGTTTTCGCGAGGCTTTCGCCAGGTTGGCTAGATAGACCTGCTTCAGCAGGGTGAACAATCTCAGGTTGAGAATTATTGCCAGGTTGGCTGTTTGAGGCACCAGTTAGGTGGCTAACGCCAGGTTCACCGTTTTCAGCTGACATAATGTAACTACTAAAGGGAAAAGAAAATTAAGAATCAACAGTTAGTGATTGCTTTTCAGAAGTAAAATACTCACGACACTTGATCTCCGTTGGGTTGGCTTAGAAAAGCGAGCGTACAATGGCTCAATAAGCTAGCGCGCGTGCTTCTCATGGTACTCCGTAGTGACGTAGGACTGATGACAGATAGAATCGAACGTTTGCCTTCTGCCTTTGAGCCATTTTCGTAGTGAATTCAAATGTTGCTTTTGGAACTTCTTGCGGAAAAAGCGCAATTTCACTTCTTTTTGCCACTTGCGTGTTCTTGCGGCGCAAGAACTACTGAGTATGCAAGTTACAGGTTTCAACCCTCATGGGTTTCAGGTGACAATAAGTTATCCTTAAGAAAACAGCTTTTAAAAATACATTGCATAATTTGCACAAAACCTGTTTTGGTCATAACAAAAAAGATTTCCTCTATCAGTCATATTCATCCTGTCAGTTCTTTTTTCTCAGATTTCATTTTCAAACCTTCATATATTTTTACAAAGAATTACAATTTGCAGAAAGTGGCTAGTCTAATGATTATTAGCACCCAAGGACTTGCTAAGGGGAGGGTCATCTTGGTACCCAGGGACTTGTCAAAGGGGGTTTATAAAGGAGAATCTATGAAGGAAATTATTTGGTTTCGTGTGGTCATGACTTTTGTTTTATTTGGTGACTCCTAAAAGAGCCGTTTGGTTTTTTTGAGAACTGCATTCTGGATCAGTGCCCTGATGTTCTTCCCTCTCGCGTGATCACCTCTGGAAGAACTTTCTGTAAGTGGCCGATGTAACGCTGACACTTCTCTGGAGTTATTCTCGTGGACCAGAACGTGCGAATTCCGTCGACCAGCTCATCTTTGTTGCGCGGCTTGACGACAGTTGACAGGAAGAACTTTAATTCGTTCCATAACGTTTCAATGGGGTTCAAATCGGGGCTTTCAGCCGGTGTGGGCCAATAATTCATATTATTGTCGCTGATGAATGCCATTGCCAGACAACCTAGAACACGAAATTGAATAATTAGACTTTGTGACTAATACATTGTCAAGAGATAAATGGAGAGTTTATGACTTAGGTAATGGATATCAACAAAACGAAGCTTGCGTGGAAAAAAAAATTGACAAGTTCCTAAATGACATCAAGCGCGAAAAATTTAAACCAATCCATTTGTTAGATTTCTTACTTTTCTGTTTGGGATCGTTGTCCTGTTGAAAACGATATCCATCCGGAAACGTCTGTCGAACGAACGGCAGGAGCGTGTCGCGAAGGATGCTGTCGACATAAAACTCAGCCCTCATGATTCCAGTGAAGATCAAGATCAATGTTGCACCGCGCTTTGATATACCGGCCCACACATGCACCTTGTAAGGATGCTTCACTTTAGGCTTCAGTTTTGCCGGCATACCTTCCTTCCGAAAGTAAAGCCTTCCGTGACGCTCAATCCATACACTGGACTCATCAGTGAAGATGACATCGTCAAAGGTGTCGCCAAGCTCCACGCACCTTTCACAGAAAGCCAACCGGGCGATACGATTCGCCTCTTGTATGACTTGGCAATACTTTGGGCCAGTTTTCTTCCATTCCAATCTCTTCCGGGCTGCCTTCACAGCAGAAATGGACAGCTGAATCCCACATTTCGCGAGTAAGAGTAGTCTCAGCCCTACAGGGAAACGACAACCAAAGATTAAAAACACAGAACACGCTCATTACAGTGTACATATAAAAAAGGGCAGAAACAGTAGAAAAATTTAAAACTAGTCTTAAAACATTTTTGTTTCAAAAACATTACTGTTAATTAATTGATTATTTTTTCTTAGGGCTCGAGTTTACAAATTATCCATTGTTAGGCGCATTGAGGTCAGAAATGCGCCCTATAAGAACCTATTTATTATTATTACATTTCTGCTTAACTAACGGCATATAATACCTTATCCTCCGACATAAGCTTATCTGTCAAAACACATCATAAATCAAACATACAGTACCTGGAGCAGTCAGTTCATCGTTTTCTTCCAGTTTTTGATCGATAAAATCGAGGTGCTCTTGAGAAAGTTTGCTCGGGCGGCCAGAGCGAGCTTTGTCGGCGATCGATGTGTTTGTCTTCAAATGTCTCAAAAGCTTTGCCACGGTTTATTGGTTTATACTAACACCATCAACCTCTTTAAGTTCTCTGACAGTTCCTGCAATTGTCTTTCCTCTTTTCAGTAAGGACAAAGCTCTTACTTTCACAAAATCTGAAGTTCTCACCATTTTAAACACTGTTGAGAAACGCACGGTTACGCTCGCCGGAATGCAAAAACTGTCAACTGGTTAAATGATAAGAAGTGACAGCTTTTGTTACCAGGCGGTCTGTTTGATTACATATTAACAAATCAGAAAAACATGAGTTGCGCATTCTCACGTGCTCAAAAAAATATTCAACTCTTTGAGGATCATCGATCGAACTAACGAAAACAAATAAAATACTGCTGTGGAGTAATATTTTATTTAGACTCGGACTGTAGAACGTAGAACGTACGAAGTTGTTTGCTACTGCGATGTTGTTTACACTAGGCCGTGTGTTTGGGAATATTATAATTTTACAAAATCATAGCAAAATTTTTGCGAAGGCAATGAAAGTTACATTGGATAGACTAATTAAACTAGTACACTTCTCATATATCCAATCAAATTCGATGAAATAAAAACCCTTACAACCTCTTGTAGAATTACGTGATCGTGAGTTGAGCGTATCTCTTATCTGATCTGGTGATAACACCGGCATTGTCATGTCACAAAGCTTCAAATCTCTTCGATTCTTAGCCTTTTAAGGTGAGTTTTTATGTTATTTTTAACGAAATAAACCGTTCTCTATTTTAACAATAAGTTACCAGCTTGAATTATAAAATAGCAACGACGTTTTCCGAAAAGAATCCACCGCAAAGAATCTGTTGGAATTGTCGTTAATTCGAGTAGGCGACCTCAGTCTCCTTTGTTTTTGTCTCGCACTGCCGCCGTGCTGTTGGTACACGCGGTTGAGAAAAAATACCATTTTAATTGATTTCAGTCGCTTAAATTTTACATTTTACTTTATCTTGTGATCATCTCAAATTCTGCGCATCGAGTTTCATTCATTCACGTTTTATGGAAATATTTAAAAAACGAAATCAGGCTCAAACCACGGTATTTCTGATTTCACGATCATTTAACTTGGAAGCCACCACATGTTTTTATTGTGCTTACCGCCACCCGTTCGAATTTTGTGATTTCCACTCGACCTCATAAGTGATACCAAACAATAGAACACCACAATAACACAAAACAAAGGCAATTTAGGGCACGAATTTGCGGTCATTTGCCCTCGTTTTCGTCTCGTGCTTCGTTCGTTCACCGCGCGGGCAAACCTCGTGCAATACACGCACGTCCACCTCGTGAATCATGCGGATGATGTCCACATAGTTTCAGGCGGTACTGTACGTACACGCATTTTCAAAATAGCATGTAAGAAGAGAAAACAAGGGTTCCAAAAGAAGGTTTTGTACCAATTATTGTTGATTGCAAAAAAGGTATTGAATTAGTGAAAGACAAACGAATGTGGAAACCCTTTGATCATAAAAAGCAAGGGCCTGTTATAATGACGCTAAACAAAGACACAAAGCCATGTAAAAAACGATTTTGTGTGGATCACTCAAGTGACCATTGTACTACAGAGTCTTATATTTAATAAAATAGTTGTTTTTACTACCATACTTGCGTATTTATTGACTAGCGTAACATGACTACTGCGCATGCGCAATAACTAAGGGACAGAGTAACACGTCCCACAAGAATCAGGGGACGTTTCGTGACTCATATATCAGTGAACCCTTCACAAGAAGGATATAACTGGTCAGTGTCAAGTCATCACTTGATGCCGACTAATACTATTGTTGCTATGGTAACCCGAAGATTGCCGAACACTTCCAAACATATCCTGAAGCCAGGTCTCGGCTTTCCTGAGCCCTCCCGATTGAAATTAATGAGATACAACTTTAATTATATGCCTAACACTAAACAGCCAATCAGAGCCCGAGTTGAGTGCAGAACTAATCCGTACAACTACTAATCCTGTTTAGAGATGAGTGAAAAACGAGAGAAATTATGTGAAGTTGTGTAGTGTTCTGAGTCAATTTTTTGGATATTTCAGTTCTTTTCTAAAGCTCTCATTCACCCTGTCTCATGGCACTGTTCGGTATTGTTTCATCTCCTTTCTCTAGCCTTGACCCAATTCAGTCCACAACATTGTTCAGTATTATCTCACCTCCTTTCTAGCCCTGTCTCAGGGCTGCTCTTTCGTGATCTTACTTGCCACTTTTTTCCCTATTAATTCTTGCTCTCTATTCTCTCTAGTTTGTGTTAATTTTAAACTGATGCTGTGCATTTTCCATGTCCTCAGCTTTTAATTCAAGGTCACCATTGATCATAGCCTTTGCCTCCTCCACATTTTGTTGAACTGCATCAGCCAATGCTTCCCTTGCTCAAGTCATACCAGCAAATTGCTTCTCAGAACGGTCTGCCACAGAAGGCCCACGACGTACTGTTATTAGGCCAAGAGATGTCTCTTTTTTCTGCAGCCTCCAAAACAGCGCTTGTGCATTCTGCGGTTACCTCATCTAGCAAGCTTTTGCTATATCCGAATGCATGCAAATGCTTGGCATTTGCCACCTCTGCAGAGGATGATAACTGGATGTTTGTGTGCAGCACCATTTTTGCCAGGATGCTTTTCTTCGCCACCACCATGCCTTAACCCTTTCAACCATGCCATGATGAGTAAAATCGTCTGGTGTTAGACAGAGTAAAATCTATTACTGTAGTTATTTACCATAAGCCGACCTATTTTTTGAAAAATTTTGACTTCAATCTGGCAAATAAAGTCCAAACAAGGGGGTTCGGCTTATAGCCGAGAGTTTGATCAATTTTATTTTTTTACCAGATGTCAAAACCAAAGGAAATATCACGCAAATTTCGAAATCGGCTTGTAGCCAAGTTCCCAGTAATAAAACACAACAAACAAGAGACAAATTAAAACTGTTGGTCACTGAACTTTTATAGAATTGGTGGCTCCTAAAGGAGCCGTTTTGTATAAAGCTTTCAACTGAGAATACAGTTTACTCGCCATCTGCATCACTCTCGCCTTCACTCTCGCCTTCGCTCTCAGTCTCGAACTTGTTGTCCTCGTCGTCGTCGATCTCCTGTCCTCCTCATTGTAGAGCTCATCGTCTTCTGTCCCGTCCAAAGCATTTTAAATGCCACTGGTCCTGAAAGACTTCATGACCATTTCTGTTGGGATCTCTCGCCAGGCTTCATTCACCCATCGAAGGACAAGGTTTCTTGTCGGCGCCTTCTTCTTATCGGATGGAGTGTACTCAAATGGTCCGCTAA
>JAHPZR010014918.1:0-30000 GCA_019787425.1 Platygyra sinensis | reverse complement strand
AAAGGTGTTCAACACTGTCCCCTTCTTTTCTCAAAAACTTAAGGGCAATGTGCTTTTTCTTCACTTCTGGAGATAAATGCTATAAAGTTAAATGTCTTGGTAAAAGTGGAAGAAGAACCATGTTTTTTTTTTGGAATGTTAATTATCAATTCATGGATAAACACAAACTAATCTAACTTTCAGATAAACGCATCCGACAAGTGAGGTCATGGAACAGCACGTTCTTATTCCGTTGCAACCCTTGCCATCAAAATCCACTCCATATTAATACACAATGACAAGAAGCATTTCAACGAGAACCTAGAGTATAAACTATTTTGAACAACTCACTCTTAAGGCAGCCAAACACAGTTTTAGCGTGCGCTTTTGCCAATGCAATTTAGCACGTGCACAAGGATTTCAAAACAAACATGCCGTCAATAGAGCGATCATTTTATTTACTCAACTCTGTCTGCGTTATTTTTCTCTATAATTGCATGCAGTGTATTAATGGCTTTAGTATTTTATTACAACAATATGGTAGAAAAGGTAACGATGCAAAGAACCCAGCAATTTTCAGGTTTTGTTTGTTACCGAAAAACCCAAGAACCCAGTTAAATGCAACGCATGCACAGTTGCTTGAAAAATTGACCCCGATTGCTTTAGCAGAAAATTGCCGATTTCGAACAATCCAGTCGTTAGAATTTCAAGAATTTTGGCAAAAAAATAGATCAGAGACCACGTGAATGATCTATCACGAAAAACCTGAAATTGCCTATATATGTCAAAATTTTATTCAAACAGTGTTGACAGAAGGAATTTAATGTCAATTCGTAGTGTGCAAAAGATGAAAACAATCTAATGCCTGTTTTTTTTTTAAAATTACAAAAACCATTATTTAAGCCTTGTTTTTGACCAGTCCCATCGCCATGGCAACAGCACACACCCTAGTCAAAATGCGAGAGTAAATACTTCTGTAATTAACCTTGACTCTTGCAAGAAATGGGTGCCAAAGCATAAACAGTTTAGAAGTTATGGAGAATTAGGCATAGGCACTTGAAAACTGTGTTAAAAAGTAATTGCTGCTTATTTGAAAGGCTTTTCAAAGTAAAGAAGAATGACGTTTTCCTTCTAGGGATATCTTTTTTTTTTTGAGATATTTATGTTTTTGTATTATGCAAATGAGGAAAGTGATGAAATCATAGGTGGTTCCACTAAAACAGTACAACACTCAATCCAGAATATCCCCAGAAATATTGGAGCAGTGTTCTTCAAACTTGGCACCAGAAACGTACATCACAAAAGAAACAGAATAACACATACTATGTTGTTGTCATGGCAACACTCTCAGCTCCAGTCTCTTTCTGTGAAAAACCAAATATCCCCGTTTGCAATCTTTTAAAGTGAGACAGAGGGTCTAGCTAGGCACTCAAATGGTTCCCACATTGCCTTAACTATCCCCAATAGATTGTTGTGAGTGGATGATCCTTGTTTAGGATAAAATCTGGGAATTTTAGTCTTAAATAAAACAGGACCAGCGGCATAACTGTTGCCATGGCAGTGGCACAACAGGTGTCTTTTGGCTCCTTTTGTGATGTGCAGTCCTGCTGCCAAGTTTGAAGAACACCGCTTTAATATTTCTAGAGATATTCTTGATAGAGTGTTTCACTGTTTTAGTGAAACCACTTATGATGTCATCACTTTACTCACAAAAAACATAAATATCTCTAAAACGAAAAAAAGATATTCTAAAAAGAAAAACGCCATTCTTCTATATTTTGAAAGGCCTATCAAATAAGCAGCAATTATTTTTTACTTCATATGCACTTTAAGAGATGTCAACAAGTACTGATGCCTTACAAACGACTTACAGTACCGCTCAGAACTAAGCGAACCTAAAACGCGTGTACTCAACGAACCCCTAACGCGTTAAAATTGCCAACGCGTTATTGCCAACGCAAAAGGGCCACGCGTTTTTGCCAACGCGTTAGCCTTTGTTATTCATAACCAATATTCCTTTTGTGATGCTTTGTTATGGCGAACAAAGCACGACTTGCAGTTCAAAACAAATGCATGATTTGTAAATCCATGCAAAAGCGAAATTCAAATAAAAACACAGAGAATTACAAGCGCAGTGAAAAATTTGACCTTTCGAAGAACCGCTTTGTAACGCTACCACTGAAATAAGGCGCCTAATGATGTTGCAGCATTACGCGGCACAAGTTTTAATCTTCGAATTATCGTTGGTTCACCATGTTGATTATTCCGCTTACCGCAGAAAGACAAAACCGTCTTCTGCCGTAACTTGAAAAACATCTCTGCCTTGTGAAAACGTAATTCTGTTCTCAAACCCATTGTGGCATATCCGTAGTCAGCAAAAATTTCGCCGTATCGGATGGCAGTAATGATAAGGGATATGCAAATCGCGACAAAATTAACAACAGATCGAAAGCTAGACGATTTCACTTTTAACCGGTTAACCCGGCGCCTGATAACCGACCTAGGAAAAATCCTTCTCATGTCATTTAAAGTTGCCTTGTGAAAATGTAACTCTGTTCTCAAACCCATCATGGCATTCATACTCGACAAAAATTTCGCTGTATCGGATGGAAGTAATCACATAGAGAAGTGCTAGGAAATATGCAAATCGCGACAAAATGAACAACAGATTGAAAGCCAGACGACTGCAATTAACCCGGCGCCTGATAAGCGACATGACTGGAGAAAGTCTGTAAATTACGCAAGGAGGAAAAAACCTACTTATACCTTCTAAGGTAAATCACCAAAGAATTTAAGTTAACGCTTATTGAATGGCGATCAGTTTCATTCACTTCAAGCAATAAAAGCAGCCCGTTGAATGATAATAATGATGGCCACTGCACAGCGATATTTGATACCATGATGTTTCCTTTCTCCACGGGAGTCAAACTTGAAGCAACGTAGTGTGAATTAAAACAAATATCGTGTCAAGTTTTTTGAACAACCGTGACCGAATTCCCACAGAAAGCGTCGTCGAAATGTTTTGAGCAGTTTGGAATACAACGCAACTGTAAAAATTATTTTGGATTTGTGGTGGACAAATTCCCCGAACATCGCCACGTTCACGATTCTTGCGTGATCCGCCGGTCACGGTCTCAAGAAGACAAATAGCCCAGCATTCAAAAAGGTCGGATACACCTGTAATTCCTGCGAATTCCTCTACTGCAAATCTAAAATATTGCGTACAATTGCTTTGCATTTCCGAACAAACATCAAATACTCTCAATACGTTTCGTGGAGACTTTCTGTGGAAATTCGGTGAACAATTTTGACTGCCGGGCATTTTAATAGTTTTTTTTGAGGACGTGACCGGCAGTCGGATAAAGACCCTTGCGATTTTATGGTATGAACAACCTTGGAAAATTCTTCTACTACAAATCCAAAATAACATTTAGAATCGCTTGGCTATTCTAAAGAAACCTCGAATCTTCTCATCAGGTTTGAATGATGCGGTTTGCCGCAGTTCGATAAATATCTTAAACAGCCGATGTACGCATATATTTTTCTTAGTGTCAAGCACGTGCCGATTTTATAGTATGCCCACGCTCGAATATTTCGTCATCTTGCGAACGAACATAATTTTTCGAATCGCATTACGCCTACATTTCTAAAAAAATTATCAAAGACTGCTGGATATGTAAGTTTTTGAAAATACTTCCCGGCTGCCAGGTGTCTAGACGCGATAGCGATCAGATCTTGAAAAGAATATAAATCTCACGATGTTGTCTGTTGGTTTTTTTCACGGCGTCAATTGAAAACCCGTTATTTTTATCTGTTGATTTTTCGAAATGCAAATCATTTTATTCGTAAGTTGAATGAATCCAAACAAACAAAACAAAATGGTCTGAAAGTAACCGTCGCTATATTCAGCCGGTACGAAAGAATTAAAACTTGTCTGCTCCTTGAAAACAAATCATGTTCATGCCGAATGTTACCTTAAGGAAAGATCGTTAACTTCCTTTCACACAGTAACAAAAGAAGCAAACAATAACCAAGCTCATACATACTAATGCGTTTACTTCAACGCGTTATAACGCGAAGTTGAAACGCAGTCTAACGCAGCAAAACGCGTGCGCGCGTTTAACCCTTCGCGTTAAGAACGCGCGTTCGATGTTCGTTTAGTTCTGAGCGGTACTGTATCTATGCTGTAAACAAAACCGACAAACGGAATTCTAACAGACTAAACTGATTAACAATACATGGATCAAAACTGACCAATGACCGATGGCAAACTTTACAAAAGTCTTCCAGCCAATACAGGCCAGAAACTGGCCAGGCTGGAAACACCATGGACTGACAAGCACTATTCACTACCTCCAGGGGCTTTTTCTTCACAAAAAATAACTCGTGCATGCCTTAAGTGCCTATGTATTTTAGTGTTCGTGTGCCAGCAAAAAAATTAGCTTAGTTAAATAGCACCCTCACATCTTTAAGTCATTACAATACAACATAAAGCTAGTACTTTTTTGGTGAGAAATGAAGTCAATCATATGTTTATCAAAACAAAACAAAACACAAATTACCTAAGCCAGAAGAACAGGGCATGCAATTAACTCTCTATTACTTTAAGAAAAGAATGATCACATACTCATTATCAAATAGCTTTTACTTTGTGGGTGACCTGTGGGCGTTCTCTTTAGGTCTTTTAACTGGTGAGTGTTGTCATTGGAACCAATTTAAGTCCACTTACGCTGGCTATAAATTCTTCAATGCTGTCATCCTGTTAGATTAAAAAAGAATGTAAAATTGATTTCTGTCACTCTCTCAAACAGCAGTATGTATATATTCTTGTGTGTAAAAATTTCGGAATCTTAGCCAACAATTATTGGGAAAATTATGTGTGCACAGCTGCAAGCTACAAATAAAAGCCCAGCTTATTATGCACGTAATTAACCATAGCTTTTTCCTTGGATGAGAAACTCAAAAAATGATCAATTGTGATCATTACGTAATCCTGGTCAGCTGTCAATTACTCATAACATGGTTGTCAAAAGTCAAAGAAGTGCCTATGGTAATGGTGCTACTCTCTTAGTTTTCATTTCAAGCTATGAGGTTGGGTGTATGTAGGTATGGACGTAGGGACAGACAGTGACGTGACAACCAAAATATTTTTTGTTTCGAGGGGCTACCAAATTTTCTAAAGCAAATGGGGCACTATTAGCACGCCTTCAGCACACAAGAGTCTACTGAGAGGATCTAGGTAAGAGAGTATGACGTAAATTAGTGATCACCTTGGTCTTATTTAAAAGCCAATAAGATGTACTGCATTGCAAAAGAAATCATGGAGGAGAAGCATTGGGTTAGTCGTTTTGTTCTTTGTTCAGTCAGTATACAATCACAGCTGAAATAGGCTGTCTCTTCCCGGTGGGTTGTTAAAGGGGCAAATCGACCTCTAAGCCATTGTCGGAGCTTAATTCAACCACACTCAAATCGCTGGTATCTGCAACAGTGGTGGTAATTTTCAGCTGACATTTCTAAATCTGACAAAGGCAAAGGCTGTATAGGTTAAGTGTTGCAGTTGTCTTTTCTGGTCATAGTCATCTCAAGTGGTATGTCATGATAGCACAGAGTAAAGTCACTCAAAAAAATGTCAACAACCACACACTTTATTTTGAGCAAGGCTACTTTAAAGGAAGAGTACATAAAACTTATATAGAGCTAAATGAATTGTTTGTTTATTGAAAAAAGCTTCATGTCTTCAAAAAGAGCATACATCGACATAAGTAGGGCTGGCATTCATTGGGAAGTAAAAAAATCCCCAGCATTTTCCTGCCTTTTCATTGATCATGACCAAAGCCCAATTGGTTTTGCCACCCAAGTCAAATCCTTGGGCAATAAAGCCACAGAAGTCAATCCCGTTATGAACCACTTGTTTACCAGCAAGCAAACCGACTCTTCCAGAAACCTAGTGGTTGAAAAATTGAAATTTTAAGATCCATTATTAAAATTCCCTAATTTTTTTCTGACTTTCAGGTAGAATTTACAATTTCCCTGACTTGATACTCAATTTCCCAAAGTAAATTTCCTGTGATAAATTTCCATGCTGTCTGGCTTATAGGCTCAGAGGGTCAAAAGATCTCGTCGTTGACAAAACGTTATGGTCCAATTGGAGCGCCAGTAGCTGGCCCTTTCTTTTGCAAAAAGGATTGCCTATGCCAGAACCTTTCTTTAATTGTTCCACTTCAAGATCTCTTTGTTGTAATACTTTCTTGAATTTTTTAAAGAGAAAAGGAAGAAAGGAAGCTAAGAACACTGCAATCTGTTAATACAGAGGAATAAATGGGAAACGGAAGATAAGTTTTTTGGGCACCAAATGACATAGCAGTGATGGAAAAGTGAGGAAAAATGGAAAGGTCTTTTTCGGTTTCTTGTGATCAGAATATTCAAGATCACCAGGGCTTCAACGGGATTCGAACCCGTGACCTCCGCGATACCGGTGCGGGGAAGTTACGGGTATCGCGGAGGTCACGGGGTCGAATCCCGTTGAAGCCCTGATTTTTTTTCAGGCTTCTTCTTTCCAATTGCTTAAATTGGAAAATTAACTGCGATGATCATTCTTCACTTGCATCTATAACCGCAGTTCAAATATGAATTATTTCATATACTTCACATCATTTCATTCCTCACGGGTGATATGAACTCAATAAATTGACCTCGCTCCCAATGTGTGGCTTCATAGCTCAGTTGGTAGAGCATCGCACCGGTATCGCGGAGGTCACGGGTTCGAATCCCGTTGAAGCCCTGATTTTTTTCAGGCTTCTTCTTTCCAATTGCTTAAATTGGAAAATTAACTGCGATGATCATTCTTCACTTGCATCTATAACTGCAGTTCAAATATGAATTATTTCGTATACTTCACATCATTTCATTCCTCACGGGTGATATGAACTCAATAAATTGACCTCGCTCCCAATGTGTGGCTTCATAGCTCAGTTGGTAGAGCATCGCACTGGTATCGCGGAGGTCACGGGTTCGAATCCCGTTGAAGCCCTGATTTTTTTCAGGCTTCTTCTTTCCAATTGCTTAAATTGGAAAATTAACTGCGATGATCATTCTTCACTTGCATCTATAACCGCAGTTCAAATATGAATTATTTCATATACTTCACATCATAACATGTTTGGTATATACTAATGGGCATTATTTTATGTCTAGCTCTGTGAGTGGGCAAGATGAATCAAATCCTGTGTTTTGATTGGCTACCCGAGCAGGCAAGATGGAGCTGTCTTGCCTGCTCAGGACTACCTGCCATGTCCCGCAAGAAAAATTTCCCAAGCCATAAAATAATTCCTTTGTTGCCCAAGCTTGTTTGGTCAAGATGAGTTGATATTTGCCTTGTTCTTTTTCTGCAAGTTTCAGGACCGATACTCTGTCTTGAGAGTATCGTTCCACAAACATGCAAAAAAAGAATGAGGCCAATATCTAGCCAGCAATCCTGACCTCACACTTGGTCAATAACCCATATTTATAGACCTAGTACACCATCTGCTGACTTCCGGATTCAGATTTCAGATTTTTATTATTATGCACTATTTACAAAATATAACAAGATCAATATTTACAGAAATTACAAGAAATACAAAAAGAAAGAGATTAAACAATACATAACCAGAAAAATTGTGCTCAGTGACCAAGCGAGTTCTAAGCAAAATAAAAAAAACTGTTTACCTGCAAAGCATACCCAAGTAGGAAAAGGCCAGCATTTTTGGTGCAAACTGGTTAACCACTGAGTGGTAACCCTCAAGACAACTTGTTTGTTCTACTGAGGAGGCTTTCTCTATTGCTTTTGTGAGAGTGCTCTTGTTAAAGGCTAAACATAACTTTTCGTAGGCCTCAGAAGCTGCAATCGATACAATAGATTGATACTTGATTAGAAAGTTACTAGACAGTCAAAAGAAAGTTGCTGCAGTACCATTAAATTTCAATTTACTCAACCGATTTTGCTAAGTTTATGTACCTTTGGACATCCACAATTTTGGAGTGATAATATTTCCATGGGCACAAGCACTGAACAGCCTATTTGGAAGGTCCTTGTGCTTGTTGGTAACATGACTCAGAAAGGCTTGAAATTTGGCAAGCTTAACTTGCCCAAGGCATTCTTGGGTTGATGTTACTGCCCAGTAGAAGTGTCGAACACATGCTTTTTTCCACCGGCCAATGATTTCACAGTTTTCCTCCTTGCTAAGTTTGGTTAGAAGTTTTTGGATTTCTAAAGAAAGATAAAAACCATTGATAGCAATCAGATTATTCAAAATGCATCTTACATGTTTAAACCAAACTAATTCCATTCAACATGACAAGCCACTGGCTCGATATATCCTGGTAATTATACTTTTTGATATATGTTACTATTTACATACTTTTCCCAATGTGCCAGAGATCAAAGAAGTGATTAACAACTGGCTTTCCTAGTTCATTGCATTTTTTGCTACACTCCTCCCTCATCCATTTAGCAATAGAGACATGTCTATCGGATATGAAGGACTTAACAATCATGCCAGTGGCTAACAGATAGGTGAATGCCCGGGGGGGGGGGGGTACTCTCTTATAAGAGCTTAATGGGGACGTGCGGCCAGCCAGGGTATGTTTTTCGGGATTTTTGTCTTAAACAGGGTATCGAATTTGTCATTTTTTGTCTTAATCAGGGGTATCGGTTTATCAAGTTTTGTCTTAAATGGGATATCTTTTCTTGGATGATAAACGGCAAAATTTTTACAAGCTCTTGTAAATTATTATTGACTTCCGTTTACTTTGGCATTGATACCAGGCACATTAAATTTCCATTGATTACACAACAAGAAAGCCACACAATTTGAAACCGCAACTTTTAATCTATGTCTTAGACAGGGTATCAAAAATCGGAATTCTGTCTTAAACAGGGTAGGAAAATCAGCGATATTTGTCTTAAACAGGGTCAGGGTATGAGGGGCCGGGCCACACCTCCCCACCAAGGAATATATCAAGTACCCCCCCCCCCCCTGGGGGTGAATGCTTCCTTGAAGGCCATGAATTCAATTCCTGAACTGCTTCCAGCCTGGTTAGCCTAGAAAGTAATGTACATTGTAAGGTATAGGTTTTATCATGGAACCTCAAAGTATGTATCTATGTTTGCATTGGCAGGTTTCTGTGTACATTTGTATTCATGATAAGCGAGACAGTGGCAGATCCAGGGAGGGTTTCTGTGCCCTATTTCCAAAGCTCCTGCCTTTCAGGTAGTTTTTCAATCCATGCCACCACCAAGGCCCCTTTCTTTAATGCTAGTCTGGATCTGCCACTCTTCTGTGTCATTCTTCAATTTTTTTCACAAAAAAGAGATCCTCTCATCCTTAATACTATTAATTAGTATTACTTGGGGAAGCATACTCGCTCTACTATAATTACTATTGCTTATCAATATTAGTCACTAGTAATATTTTAAGCTGGAGTATTAGAATTGGAGGATGTACCAGTAAGATTGTACTGTGGACTAACTAAACTTGTATTACTTGCCTGTACAAGAACAATGTGAATTATAAGGCCCACTGTACAGCAGAAGATGGTATATGTTCCGTACTTGGCAGAATGGCCCATGCTATCATGGCGCCCATCTCCAGCCAACACAACCTCTTTTCCTTTCAGAGAGTCTAGGATTTTTTTCTGGTATTTACGCCAGAATGATATCACTGTTGGGATGAGGAGGTGTCTCTGGTGGTAGTAATAAGTGGGCTCATTATATACCAGAATTCCCATGTGGCGAAACACCAAGAGTACCTTCTTTATAGAGGCACCTGCACAAAGAACTGCGAAACTTAGTAGTAGATTACCAGCTGGGAATTTCCCAAGAAGGAAAGGCTGACTTTTCCATATAAAGATCTCTTTACATTTGCTACACTTTGTTTCAATAGTCAGCAGGGTTCCAGTTTGTGAGGACATGACTTCAGGGTTAGGAGTGAAGCATATATGACAATATTGGAAAAGGAGTAAGAGTTTAGAAAGAAAGACAATTCCTTTAGGCTCCTCTCGTTCATCCTTCTCTGCAATGCCCACCCTGTTGTAAAAAAAAGAATTAATAAATAGCAGTGAATGTAAATGTATTACTAGTATGTTTCTAATATATTTCATGACACTAAAGCCCTTGAGTAGTCTATAGACTGGAGTTGATTTTATTAAATCTGATTGCATTGTAAACCCTTGTATTCTCTGTTTGGTATACAGGATTACTACTCTGTTGATTCTTTCCTCAGTGCTTATAATGAGCTACACAAAGAAAACAAAGGGATTGCCCTCATTTGGTCTGTTCATAGTGTATAATCCTGACATCAGTTTTAGTATGATAGCAGACTAGAGTAATACCCAAGATTTGTTGTTTGTTTCTTATCATCACAATCATCTCCTAATTTTATATAGGCATCATCAACATCTTCAGGGGTCAAATTAGGATCCTCGTCATAGATTGGGGCACCTTCACCACTTTCCTTTGCATCTTCACAATCGTCCAAATGATCAGATTCCTCTGGGATGGGCGTGGGTTCAACTTCTGTGGGAATACCTTGAACAAGAAATGTAGTGTTAGTGAGAGTCCCTACTTTGGAATAAGACGGTCCTTTTAGATATAAAAATATATTTTTTTTGGGGGGGGGGAGGGGGTAGGTTAAAAAATAGTCAGACAAAACCAACCTTGCTCTACAAGTGAAAAATGTAAAGAAGGTTATAAAGGGTATTCCATGAGCAAATCAATCTGCAGTTACGAAAATTTGCAGAAAAAAAAACAATCAATCAATGAATAAATAAATAACAAAAAGCAGGGGAGCTTACCAAAATGTGTGGGAGTGAAGTCCTGTTGATCCTGCTCAGTTTGATTTGAAATGTCTCAACCCACTGTTTTTGGTTAAGTGCCATCCTGTTCTTTAGCCTGGTGACTTTGGCTTTTAGTGATCTGATTTCTGTCTTCAGGTCTTTGTTTTCTATCTTCAAATTATCACACGTCTTGCAGTCGTCTGGAGTTTTGTCGCACTGATCAGTCTAAGCAAAAGAATTGATACAGGTTTAATTTTTTTTCCTCGTTGTACTAAGTTTTTCGCATGTTTGTTCAAATACCTACATGTTATGGTCTTCCAACCGGGGAGAAACTAACAATTCTATTAGAAATAACCTTTGTCAGCCAATTTTCTCTACTAAAAGTAATGTTTGTAGGACAAAAAAAAATTCTTACTGTTTGGTTGAATGGAATTGATTGCCCCTCTGCAGATGGTAAGAAGGTTGTTACAGATGTTGAAGTCGAAGGACCAGCCTGCAAATTAAAAAAATTAAATTAAACTTTGCAAAAATCTAGTTAGTTTAAAATTTCAAGTTATTCTTACGTTTATTAGTGTTGATGAATAAGTTAAATGAATAAATGTAACCGTCCTTCCCCCGTCAAACAATGATTGTTAAATAAGGAGGAAGCGAAACACTGACAGTTCTTAAGAGCTACTTCCGGCACGTGCTTTTGTTTGTAATTTCCTCCAGAAGCACCAAGTATGGAGGCTTTCTGCGTATGGGTGGGACAGGTATATCTAGACCCAAGTCTTCACACACGCACTGTAACATAGACAGCTTCATGTTCTTTAGAGTCCCTTCTATGGCCATGGCACAAAGATCGTACTGGTTGTACACCAAAGGATGCTGGGGCTGGATTGTTTCTACAGCTTCCTTTGCTCGACTAAAATTAATCTCCTCTTCAGATGCCTGAATATCCATCTCATCACACATATCTGTCTTAAAGCAATAATAATGTTGCTCAATTCCTGTGGCTGTGAGAAGGCCTTGAGCTTCTTGTTTGATCCATGGTGGGCATGGTTATTGCCACATTTGCCTTCCGGCTCCATCTCTGTTCTTCTTTTCCTCATTTTCAAGTTTGCCTCTGGCAAGCCTGTGAGAAGCGGTGAAATTCTCTTTAAAGGATTCAAGTGTCTGCTCGTTCCTCTTTGCCAATGGGAAGGCATTGAGAAGCAGTTGGACTGTAGTTGAGCTGCACTTCCTCCATAAAAACCAAATTTCCACAAGACTTCCAGAGGCCATCGCACTCAGTGACAAGCAGTTGAGTGCGTTTCGTCTTCATTACAAACTTTATTTCCAGTTCTTTCTTCCTCTCTTTCTCAACTCAAAAAGGCTCCCCTCATCGGGAACATGTTTTTTCAACTAAAGTGTGTCAAATGGGCTAAAGGTCTAGAGCTACTTGTAGCCCTTGGCTAGAAACCTCCACATTTCAAATTTGAAGTCAATCGGTGAAAACAGGCCAGAGTTATGGCTCAAAAACCAGCTGCGTTGATTATGCAAATGAGAGGACTTTTTGGTGTTGCAGGTGCGGCTTGTTTCCAGACGAAATGTCGGCGAGATTTCAAGCTGCGCTGTCTTCTAGACTATGGAATGCTACTAGCTGCAGGTTTTCGGAAGTTGCAGAACGTTTTTGTACAGCCTCGGCTCTAATTTTGTTCGGAAAAGAAACAAAGACAAGACAACGAGTGAGCCTGCCACCCGCGAGGACGTGGTGGCCATCCTGAGAACCATCACTGGTGAGCCGGATCTGGAGGAGCATGTCAGGTGCTGCTGGTGCCCCTAACTCTGATGAGAAACCCGGAGGACTTCGCGGAGAAGGTGCGCCGAACACCGGCCAATCAAAGCTTTAAGGAGGATCCAACTCCTCGGCACATGCACAACTTCATGCTGGACAGCATCACAAAGAAACAGAGGCCGGTGCCTGGCGCGTCCATTTGGGACGCTGCTGAGGAAGATGACGAAGACACCCGTCGGGCAGGAGCAGAGCCCGCGGCAGCACAAACACTAGGAGAAGTCTTCTCAGTAGCTGGGACGATCAGCCTGACAGCGGCTGAGAAGACAGCCCACAGCCTGCCCCCAAAGGTACCTCAAGCCCAAAGCAGAGCCGCACAGCCGACTGGACTGCAGAGCCAGAAGGCCAAGATCAACCCCAGCAACCTTCCAGATGCGGCAAGAGACCGGTGCCAAAGCCACTGACTTCCAGGCCGGTAAAGGCCTCTAAAAAAAAACACAGAGCAGCTGTGCCATCCTCTTCCTCTTCAGAGGAATCAGACGAAGAAGGAAAGCCTGCCCTTGGCTTCAGCAAAGGCTCTGAAGGCCTCTGCTTCCAGGGCCCCGGCTGGCAAGGTCCCCCCCTGTCAAGGCTTCTAGCAAGGCTCGTCCACTGGCAGGCAGCAACAGTGTTTGCTTCTCTGAGAAAAACAAGTCCGGCCCCCCAAAGAAGAACAAGAACCGTGCCTCCTGCTCCTCCTCCTCGTCATTGTCTGACTCCTCGTCCTCTTCGGAGGCATCGGGGAGACGAGAACCAGCCTTGCAAAAAGGCTGCTGCGCAAACCCAAAAGCGGCCAAAACATGCCAGCAGGGGAGGCCAAGAAGCCCTGCCAGGACAGTCGCAAGGCGACCTCAACCCCAGCAAATGACAAGGTAAAAGCCAAGCCTGACAGCAAGGCTAAGGAGGCTGCAATGAAAAAGCCAAAAACCAGCGGCCAGCCAAAACAGGGAAGACGATGTCTGGGCCCAACTGGGTGCAGCCTATGAGAAGAAGTAAGGTTGAACACTATTGAACACTTCCCCGGACAGCCTGAGGCATTCGAAACTTGCGGCCGCCAGACAGACTATGCTGAAGACGCAAGGCAAAGTTACGGCTAGCTGAAACTAAACTTTCAAATGACTTCACAAAGTTGCAGTTACTTGACAATCAAGCTGGACACAACGGTGCCAGTAACACTGAACAGTACGGATCCTTACAAAGTTGCGGCCAGGAGAAGTCTTGAACTCCATGCAAAGCTTTCTTTGCGGACATTGTTTGCTGAGACAGACTTTTTTCCTACTCTAGAACTAGCATCTGCTCTTTAACAGCCAATTTGTATCTCTTTTATCAGAGGGGTTCTAGTGCGTGCTTTCAGAAAGGTCGTGCCCTGGGGCCTACGCCTTTCGGCCACTTGCGGAAACACCTAAGTCCAGCTTGGCATGTCTTAAGCAAATTTTAACAACCAGCAGGCGCACCAGGACCCTTCCATGCAACTTATATTTCATCTGTTTTTTACTTTTCAAGTGTCAGACCATTTTTTCGCAGTTTTTATTCGTTGTGTTAAGTCAGGCCGGTGTTGTCTTTGGTTTTCAGCAATGGTAAGGCTCATTGCTCCAAAGGATAGCTATCGTTAGCCGCTGTTAGTTAGCCTTAGAGCCTCGTGTTGGTAAACCAGACAGTGTGAATACACTATTTTTGGGTACTTATGTGAGGGGCAGTTGAGGGATACATGGTCCTTGTGTGGACTTGTCCTCATCATGTTGTTGGAAAATCTGCCCCTCACACATTAAAATCTTGTACATCTGTTGGTGTCGGACCGCTTCACTTCCTGTTATTTGTTTATTTAGGTGGAATTTATTCGGAGCTTGCCACTACACTTTTACACGTACATTTTTAGTAATCCTGGTTTATCTTTTTTTTGCCAGTACCAGTAACACATTGCCCGATTAGTGTCATGACGTCTTAAACTTCTTCGGAGATTTGCTTTCAATTTATCAAATTAGGATAAGAGGCGATTGTATGCTTCGAAATATATTTAAATTGATTTAAACTCGATCAACTATGGTTTTTTAACTTCTTTAAAACTAAACGGCATTCCAATATGATCCATTATTGTGTCTTAACGAACTCAAAAAATCTACTGTTGCGTGAAAAGCCTTTTAACTTCCAGGAAATCTCTTAGGGTCGAAAAGACAACCCAGTATTGTTTACATAAGGAGAATACCAACCGACAATAAACTAGACTTGATGGCGGACAGGAAATTAAACATAATAAAGGAAGGTTTCTAAATTGTCTAAAAACGGTTTTTATATAGTGGACATCATGTTCCTATGCTAGTAGTGAATTGACTGGATTTTAGTTAAAGTTTTTGCCTCAATTTGAACACCCTCCAGAGGTGTTCTTGAAATAGTTCGCAAAACCACTATATCAACATACCTGAGAAGAATTTAAAAAGGAATATTGAATTAGAATGGTTTTTCCATATTTGTGTGAAGTTTGAAGCCAATTGAGTTTATTTTATGACTTCAGCAGTGCTTCATCCCTGCAGCTAATTTCAAGTATTTTATTGAACTAGAAACCGCACTTTGACCGCGTTTTCAAATTTTCCCAAATTTCTCAAAAATTAAAATTCGCTGGAACCTCTTTTAATATGATTTTTAGAAATAGGTCACTTAAGGGTATCTCTGGGCAAAGTATGAGCGATTTGCCAAATGGGCCATTGACCAGTACCTCTTGATCCTAACAGTCAGCCATTCTTAAACGCAACATGTGCAGTTTTGAAAATTGGGGTATATACTCGCATATCCCCCAGTTTAAGCTGGGGGATATTTGGTCATGTGACGTGTTTACACCAATCACGTGCAAGCGAAAATGTTTGATGGATTATAACTATGGTTAGAACCCTAGTAAATAGACCTGGAATTCCAGAGGAATCCTGCCGGAATTCCAGCTTGGACTCATCCGGAATTCCGGGTGGATTCCAGGTGGACTCCAGCCGGAATCCAGCGGAATCCTCCGGAATTATTGCCGGCATTCCCCCAGAATTCCTCTGGAATTCCACCGGAATTTTACTGGAATTCCAGTGGAATTTTTCGCTGGAATTCCACTTAAATTTTTGCTAGAATTTGCTGGAATTTGGAAGATCGATAATTACACTATGACAGGAGCCCATCACCCGGAGCGCGCAACTTCCATACTGGGTCTGTGCAACGGCGTTTTCACAAGTAGGTTTATTTTTAGACAAGCCCTTCCCGCGAATTAGTTTTCAAAAGCCAATCAGAAGCGAATGCATAATTAATGATAATCTGTTAATGCGTAACTACTAGTGACAACTCATACGCGTTACAAACATGGCGGATGCATGCGAGGAATCTTCTTCTGATTGCTCTGACAGTATTTCAGGCGATGATTCCAGTTTTTATACGGAAAGTAGTAGCTAAGAAGAAAATCTGCAATGCGAAGAACCCCGTACGTCTTCCTCATCCGTGGAAAAGCGAAAATCGCGCCGTGAGGAATCGAATTTATCTTCGAAACGGTCTGCGAAAAATGTAAATGTGCGAAACAGAAAAAGCAAGCTTCAAACACTCTAGACGAAGATCAGCTGGAGGAACTGACCTCGTGGATATTTTCAAGACATAAAGCTAGCGAGATCGAAGGGATTGACCGCTCAAATCTTCTTGAATCGCCACGTGTGAAGTCCACCAAAGAGAGGGAGCTCTTTGCGAAATATTTACTTTGTGAATCATCAAAAAACAACTTTCAACTGCTGATTCTTGGATTCTGCCGCAAGTTTTCGACGCTTGTAAGCGAGTGTGCCTTGTCAACGGATAAGGAGAACAAGAAAGCCGCCATTTCTATGGCTTGGATGAAAATGCTGGCAGGGGAATTTTCAAGTGGGAAAGGCCATTCAAGAGCGATTGTTAATCGAACGTTTCCTGGTTGGACTGCAATCGGAGTCACAAGAAGTAGAAGCTATGGCTACATGTGTTTAGAGAAAACGCTTTGTTATTTTATTATTATTTTAGGGGTTTTGGGAACCGAGACTGAAGGTAACATCCAAACCCACCCTTAAGAAGGTCATCTGACACTATGATAACTGGGAAAGCTTTGGGGAAATTAATACAATTCATTATTGATCACCAAAAGTCTTAAAAATATTCAATGCACTGGGTTAGGGGGTGGGGGGAGGGAAGGAAATATGGCCCCTCGCCCTTCAAATGTACACCAGAACATAGTTTCATAAACTAAGAGTGTTTGTATTAGTTTCAGTACAAAAAAGTAGACCATATTTGTATTGTCTGTATTGGACTGGAACTTTTTGCTTGCAGTAGAAGCTAATGTGGGGAGTCTTGTCAAATGCTGAATAAATAAAGCTCATTTCATGGATGTTTTCTGCATAAGTCTACCTTTCACTCCAATACTGAGAATACAAATAAAGTCTATTGGGGCACCTGCCAGAAACAGCACTTTTACAAGTGGGGGTATTCTACACAGTGAAGCATAACAGTGATGTAACTCTTTTGAGGGGAATGACCTCAGTATTTGGTTTACTATGTTAATGTTCTGAAACAATTCTTTATACATACAACTTGTACTTTGAGATAAAGGATATCCAGTTACACTGTGTAAATTGAAATACAACTTCAAAGTAGACTCTGATGCTAAATAGTGTACCATCTTACAAACAACACTTTTTTTCACTGGCCGAGAAAGTTCAAAGCCAAAACTGTCAAAAATTACTTGTGACTCTAATTAGGCATACTGTACCCATGTTAATGTTCCCTGACTTAATATCATATCCCTGATTGCTAAGGGAATTGGAATACTCAAGAATGGCATTCTTCAGATGGTGGCTGTCAATAACAACACATAGGCCATTGGTCTTAACTAGCAATCCAACAGATTTTTTGATAACCTAGCAGAACACCATAAAGGGTAGTAGTTGAGACATGCATGGCACTACTAATATGGTCCACTAAAGCACAGTATTCATGTGCACTGGTGAATCCAACCATTTAATTTGCTGATTGTACATGACATTCCTGTCCTAAATCATTAACCACATCCTCTACATCTAGATATACTGCTGTATCACCATACAATTCCTCGTACAAGGCATTGCCTTCACAAATTGCACTAGCAAATGAATCAACCCAAACATTTGAGAGCTGATTCCAAAGTAATGATATGTCAAGATTTTGTTGTTTACAGTAGTCACCAAACCTTACAGCTAAATTATGGTGCAAGCATTACTTCCTTGCCTATCCCCTACTGTGGACTGAGCAATGTTAGCCGGAAAAGAAAAAATGCAGAGTGAATTGGACAATTTTTGGCTATAAAGTGCCACATTATCTCCAGCTGAGCCAGTGACATTCAAAATAGCATCCCAATATCCCTTTTCAGAGTAGTTGTTTTGCACCATGTCTTTCCTATTTATAAGTTTCCCCAGTGCAGGGCCATAGGAGAGTGCTGACAAATTCCCTCCACTAGCAAACTTCAGGACACTGTATATGGATTCTATTGCACTGCCATTTATTCACAGGGGACTGATGAAGCATTTCCATCAGGTGACACTTTGTCAAAGAACCAATCGCAAAAGACCAGGAAGCCATGAACAACTGAGCAGAGGAGATCCCAGGTCTACAAAACAAAATTTAATGACATTAAAACCAAGGCTTATTTTAGGAATCCTACATGTATCATTGTTACTGTTTTTCCAAGGAGTTAAACTAATGTTGAGCAAAGACTGTTTAACTAATGAATATTCAAATGCCATAATAATTATTAAAGGGATACACTGATTAGCCAGAGATAGTACTGACTGTGTGCAGCAATGTATACAGCTATTTCGAGAAAGGTTGTTGGAAAAAGTGCACACGACAATCCCGAAAGTTATAGTTGTGGGTGGTTTTGAGTTTACTGTTCTTTAAAGAAATTTTGAAAGAATAGCACGAGTGAGGCCATGGACGTATGTTTGCGAGTGCTAAAGGAAAGCAACAAAATTAGGTTCGACAGCTACAGTGTCAGGATCAGTGTATTGATAATATCCCATACCTTTCGGGATTGTCGCGTGCACATTTTTTTCCGACAACCTTTCTCGAAGTAGCTGTATATGAAAAAAGTATAAGGCAAACATGACATACTGTATTATTCTGAGCCACTGAGCTGAGATAACCAGTCCATTAAATAGCATAAAGAAAAACTCCCAAGCAAAATAAAGCAAATTGACAATTTATATTTACCCATATACAAAATATTATTTCATACCTGCCAAGCCAAGAACTTTTTCTGTCTTAAGCTCTTTTGGTGTTCTCTTGATAAACTAAAAATGTGAAAATTAAAAACAAGTTTTGATTATCTCTGACATTTAAAACTTCTCAAACATTATATTCTGCCAATAAATTACCTGTATCCTTGTGATTAGCACACCACTGTGCAAGGACCGAGCTATCCTTGTTGTTGACTCGGCGGTGTCTGAGTAGACCTTGCTCACATAACAGGTTGCATGTACTGGCCAGTCTTTGTGTTTGCATCAGTTCCACTGAAAGACAGGTCCTTCACAGCTGCAATCATATACCTTTGCTACAGATGAACACAAAAGGATACAATACTTAAGAATTAGTGAGATCTAACACCCTTGCAAATATTTTTCTCATTACTTCTTAATCATAATTTGTTTGGGAAGATATCTCATTGTGTAACAAAAGTAGCCAGAGAAAAATTACAAAAATAACAGCCACAGTAAAACAATATTAATGATTCGCTCCACTGCTGGGCTAATATTTTCTTGGCAACAATTTATTGTTAAGTAGCCGAGGGCATGTTGCCAAAGGGTTTAGATCAAATGTTAACAATTGGCTATATTTTTCCTTTGTTTCACACTCATTTCTGATCATACCCCAAAACAAAGAAAGACAAAACTTGAACCAAGGATAACAGTGAACCACAACAGCTATAAAAAGAAAGTTTCCTACTTCAAGGCAGGTTGATAATTTTGTAGGCCATTAGTAACTACTTGAAAGGAGAATATG
This sequence comes from Platygyra sinensis, assembly GCA_019787425.1. Taxonomy (NCBI): domain Eukaryota; kingdom Metazoa; phylum Cnidaria; class Anthozoa; order Scleractinia; family Merulinidae; genus Platygyra; species Platygyra sinensis. The sequence goes on along the minus strand of JAHPZR010014918.1, from coordinate 10,403 downwards.
TAGAGTTAACATGACTGGCCGTACCTGCATAATTTTTGCTGTTCCACAAGAGATTGCAGAAAAGGCGACAATTCCGTCATGATCATGAGAGATCTCACTTCGCAAAAATATATCCGGCGCCACTTACAAAATCTTTACTCCATTCTTGCAGTCGTTCATCGCCTTCTGCGATTCTCTTCGATGAAAGTTCTTCTGCTCCCGCCTGAAGTTCTCTCCGTTGCTGTTTTAATTCTAAGTTTCGTCGCAAGGCTTTCTTTACCGACGAAGACTGATCCTTGTCATCTTCTACACACTCCTGCAACTGTTCGGTCGCTGAAGACGAAGACATTCGTAATTCTTACACTCTCCAAACGAGGTTCTTTTATGACCGGACATACTTCTTCATCACGATCAGATCTTTTAATTTCTTTTGGATTCTATTAAAAGTATACTTGATCATTCCAAAGGCACGAGTAAAACTTCCAAAGCGTGGATTCAATCGAACGAACTCGCACTCTGAGAAATGTACCAAAGGTCTCCTGCACATTTCGAAGATGTGGAAAGTGCTAAATAAAACGCATGGTATTATGGGTAGACCAGTTTAAGGAATAACTGGATTGGAATGATGGAAACGACAAGTGAAAAACGGAATACCGAAGCAAAAACTACGGCGTTGGGCCGCCATTTTTTTACTCACTCAGATTTCGATGCGGAGGTAACCGGATACAGTAATTTTTGGCGGGAAAGGCGTATCTAAAAATAACCTTACTTGTGAAAACGCCGTTGCACGAATATAGGTCAGTTGCACGCTCCGGGTGATGGGCTCCTGACTATGAATGAAATGCTCTATGTCATGATGCATATCATCATCAGTAGGAACATGACTGATCAAATGCTCTAGACAGGGTATCTGCAATATAAAGAAACTTCCCTGGAACATATCTCACTTTAAGATTGTACTTTTGCAAACGAAGTCTCATTCTTTGCAAGCGAGGGGGTACCCTGAAGAGAGGCTTTTTGAAAATACTTTCTAGGGGCTTATGATCAGAGAATACTTCAATTTCTGCCCGATATGTATACATGTTGAATCTATCACACCCATAAACAATTGCCAAGAGCTCTTTCTCAATTTGGGCGTAATTGATTTCGAACTTGACATAGCACGGGAGGCATATGCCACTGGTTGATTCTGTTGCAGCAAACATGCTCCTAGGCCGTTTTTACTGGCATCAACTTGGAGTGTAGTAGGTAAACTTGTGTCATAAAGTCGTAGGACTGGGGCGCTACTCAGGACCGATTTGAGTTTAGTAAGAGCTGCATTGTGTTCAGGAAACCAAGTCCATGGCACATCAGACTTAAGCAAGGATCGCAATAGAGCAGTTAATTCAGACATGTTAGGAATGTACTTGGCAAGATAGTTGATCATGCCCAATAACCTTTGCAGATCTTGCGTGGATGATGGGGTGGGCATGTTGTGAATAGCAGATATTTTGTCTGGGTCTGGTGAAAATCCCACTTCACTAACAATGTCACCCATGTACTTGACTTTGTTTACTCGAAATTGAATTTTGTCTCGGTTGAATTTAATATTGCGCTCTCGTGCCCTTGTCAACACCTTGCGTAAGATCAAATCATGTTCTTGTTCATCTCTACCTCCAATTATGATATCATCGAAAATTGGTAACGCACCTGAAATATCACCAAAATGTTTTTCAACCATTTTCTGGGCCACTTCACTTGCGCATGAAATACCAAATGGCATTCTCTTAAATCGATATCGGCCAAAAGGCGAATTGAACACACAGACAAAAGAGGATTCTTCCGTTAGTTTTTGGTGCCAGTAACAATTTGACATGTCAACAACTAAGAAAACTTTGCAACCGTTCAGAGTACTTGAAATGGTTTCAAAACTTGGGGGTTTGAAATCCTCCCTTTCAATCGCTTCATTTAGATCTGGGGGTCTAAACACAATCGCAGAGTTTTGTTTGCCTTTTCAACAGTTACTAAATTGCTAACCCAGGTAACCGGTTCTTCTACCTTGGCAATAATATCTTGTTTTTGAAGATCATTGAGAGTTTCCTTGAGTTTATCTATCAGTCTTAATGGGACATTCGTTGTGGTTGAAAAGTAGGTCGACTATTAGCTTTTAACTTAATGCTATATTCACCGTTTACACATCCTAAACCTTTGAAAACATCCTGAAATTCATCCAGAAGGGTGAATTTTTCTTGAACTTCATCAACATTGAGACCTATTTATTCTACTTTGTTGTTCTACTTTGTTGTTCAGGGTAAATAGCTCTAGGTCTAAACATGATTCTAAACCAAGGAGGGGTCTTACATTATTTTCTCGGAGTACGTAAAACTCCAAGGGTTTTGAACCTTTAGCCCCCCTTTCCTTTGTATCAAGAAGGCATTTGCCCACAGTATCTAGCTGGTGACCCCAAATGACTTGAAAAGCATGCTAGTTGGCTGTACCTGAGCATTCAACTCATTAGCCAAACCTAAGGAAATTACATTACATTCTGCACCTGTATCAAGTTTAAAACCTACGGGAATGTCATTAATAAGTAGATCTGACTGAATGTTCCTTCTAGTACTATCTTGAATTTCCTCGATGTACAGACCCTCCATCAGTTCATTATTTTCATGCTCCTCTACTTCCACATTATCAACTCTTCTTTCTTCCGTGCCATTCTTCAATTTGAAGCAGCTCCGAGCATAGTGATTTCTTCCATTGCATTTATGACACATGGCTCCATAGGCCAGACAATTTCCCTTGTCATGAGACGCTGCACAGAATTTGCATTTCATTATTCTTCACGAGTCTTCGTTTTTGGATTTTGTTGTGTCCACCGGTGGCTCTTCCTTCTTTACAGCGTTGATGTTACTCATCTAAATGGTTGGTGAGATGAAGACTTTCGATTCTGTGATTCTGCATAATTTGATGGCTTTCTCGAGTGTTAAATCCGTCTCACGTAGCAGTCGCTCTCGTAGTTTGGGATCATTTATACCCAACACAATCTGATCTCGTATCAGAGAATCCTTAATCGCTCCGAAATCGCAATATTCAGCTTTTCTTCTGAGATCTATGACAAATATGTCAAACAAGTGATCTTCTTGGATGGTCATTCTGAAGACGTATCGTTCGTAGGTTGTATTCTTCCGAGGAACACAGAATGATTCCAATGCTGTTAAAATACCTTCAACAGTCCTTTCCATGATATCTCCGGGAACACTTGGTAGGGTTTTGAGCACTCGTCTTGCTTTGGTCCCGAGAATACTTTGGATAGTTGCTATCTGTATGGCATTGTCCTTTTCGTGAAGGCCACTCGATATCCAATTCTGAGGGAGGTTTGATACGTTCCAAGTTGGAGTTGGGAGTCAGAAAGGTTTCTTTTAAAGAGGTCCTGGTACCATGTCCATGTTATGAATAAGAAAATACACGTCTGAAGGCTTCAACTTCAAGAGCTTTATTGCAGTACTTTTACACTCCATGTGATCCTTCAGATCACGTGACAATACCTTACACAGGACAACCGACTATCATAACAGTTGTCTTCCCCGTAGTTCCATGACATCGTCAACCGCACAGCGCCATCTTTCTCTCGTACTGTATGGCAGTTTGAGTATCAGATAACACACCTTTTGGCTAGCTTTAAATCGTTTGGACTTGGAGGTCACATCGCTGTCACCACTAGCACCGTGACAAGAATTGAAAAAAAATAAAAAATTAAAAAATGCTATTAATCAATTTTATTTTACCTGACAGCAGGAAAATGTACATAGACAATGAAACAAAAGCATGCATTCAGGCTGCTTAATTGTACAGCTAAAGACTTGCAAAAGAAATCCCAATTTACCAATTATACCCATGTATAATTGAAAGGCCTCGGGCAAGAAAGTCCCCTAGATTTTTTGCTAAAATCGAAAATGGCCAAAACAGCTCCAAACTTCGCATACCAATTTGTTTATACCTGTAGAAAACTGCCTTGCACTTATTTCCCCTCGTTTCTGTTGCGTATTCCAGAAATAAAGTATGCACAACGCTTGCATGTCGGCACAGTCCACGTCTTTTGGAACTGCTTTGTTACACAATACTATTAGCGTTGTTTTTCTTTTAAGTTTTTTCAAATGCTGACTTTAACTCCTAAGGTTAAGATTTCCCAGTTTTATTAGAGTTAGGGTTAGGGCTAGCGCTCAGAATTAGGGTTATTGCTTAGGGTTAGGGCTAGCGCTCAGAATTAGGGTTATTGCTTAGGATTAGGGCTAGCGCTTAGGGTAAGTGCTAGTGCCTCGGTTCGGGCTAGAGTTAAGGTCAGGACACGTTAGGGTTAGCGGTGTTAAGCCAAGGGAGACAATCTCGACTTGCACGAATCGATACTTAACTAAACTCAATGAAAAGTGGCTAGAGAGAGAGGTTGGATGTTTTGCAAATCGGCTACGTCGGTGATTGAAATGTTTCTACGTGAATTTACTTTTTTGGTACAAAACTCAGTGCTCGTTCCATGAAATGATTATATCTGACAACACAGAAAGAGAAAGCCTTAAGCTAACACGCTGCTCATGCCGAAAAAAAGCGCATGAAACGGAAAATTCATCAGCAAAGGAACGCTGAAATACAAAGCAAAACTTACATTTGAGCTGAAGTTTTCTTCTTCCTATAGTCTTCCTATAGTTAAACCTGCAATCAGGCGTTCTTTGTCTTTTTTTCTTCGCGGCGGACTCGATTCTATCACAATTCAAAGTAATCATCTGCTTGGAAAACCACGATACACACACACGGAACGCTTGCTTGCGAATTTAACCGACCTGCGATTTCTCTTTGGCCCGTAAAAATGGCTTAAAAACTTCGAAGATCTTCGAAGCACAGGTCAAATGCTACGACTTTGCTGCCTGGCCTTCCTCGCCAGTTCCCGGCCGTGTCTGAGTCACGCTAACAAGTGCTATAAGTTGCGCACACGATGGTCACGGCGCTTTACGTAGGAAAGATTATTATGGGATATCCCAGAAATTTTTGGAGCGAAGGATAGTGAGGCGGCTAATTTCAAGAAAATAATAAGAGTCTAGAAAGCAGTTCTAATTTCCAAAACTGACACATGCCGAAGTTTGGCAAATAAGCCATAAGTCCACGACGGATGCTTTGTTTTGGACGAAGAAGCGTTTCTAGACTCTACCGCCTGGCTCACTTGTTCCTCAATGGCTAAGCTCAGTCGGCAGACTTAAACCATGATCTCGGAACAAGAACGCACCTCACTTCTTTGAGGCGTGCTAATAACTTTGATCGAGGGTCAAAGGCTTAATGATGTCAAATCTCCTACCAGGCGGGCGCAAATATTCCTCGAATAAGCGTTGAATATCGGTGGAAATAACGAGTAAACTCTGCGTAATAAACAGGTAAGCCAGCTGTGACTTTGTGTTATCGCTTTGCGCGCCAAAAGCGTAAGTCACTGACAATGGCAGCTAAAAAACATGTCATCCCACATCCCTACCAGTAAAAACGGCAATTAAAGTACAAAGACACGGAGAAGGTTTTTGAAAGAAAAAGAAAAAGAAAACGGAAAAAAAAAAGATATCACCGAACTCGAATCGAGCCCACGAGTGTCACGACAAAACAAATATGAATCAGCTTCGTACAGCGCTTATCCACTTGAGCTAATGGAGCAGCAGTGCGAAATCATTGCCTTATAGTGACTTCATGCTTTAGCCAAACAAAAGGTTTCTTTTGTTTTTCATTTAACAATAGATCTCCAAAGGATGCCGCTTGGAAAACTGAGTCAGTTTTGCATACGTTATTTCTAGACAACGAAGAGAGACCCTGCGAAACAAACTTCAGAGCAATGTTTCTCAGGTAAAACAAAGCCCACATGCCAAAATTCAGCTACTTTCGAGCACTTTGAAAATGGCCAAAAAATCTAGGGGACGTTCTTGCTCGCGGCCTTTCAATTATTCTCTAAGAGCATCCATGGCCATGCAATTTCATTGATCCTGAAAATTTGTAGAACACATTGCTAAAAGTACAATCTATCTAAATGATCACTAACAATTCACCTTTTGGCAAGCTTTAAATTGAAAGTGATTTCTCTGTCATCACTGTCTGACTAGAATTAAAAACAAACCACTATTAGCAACTTCATTTACCTTATCTGACAGAAGGGAAAAGCACATAGGCAATTAAATAAAAGCGTGCATTCAGGCTGCTTAATTGGAGGTATGAAACTGTCTTTGTATACAGCTGGACACTTTTGAAAAATCCCTTTATGAAAACAACCCTATTTTAGGGCTATTTTAATGCTATCACGTCTATTTTCCTATTTTATCCTTGCAAATCTCTCTTTCATTCCCACATGTACTGTTGCCAACATGCAGAAGGCTGCTAGAAATCATGTGGATGAAGTTTATGTTGAAGGATTGTTCCTCTTTTTCAAGTTCCTAATCTACCAAATGGAGTAGATCCTTTCTTACAGCCATTAATGAATGATCTGTGTGAAGGATTTATTGAAGGTTATATACAAAGTACAGTACCCTAAAAGAATCAAAATTCCTGGTTTTGAACAATCTACTGAGGAAACTGTGCGGTTGCTTTTACTGGTGTGGACAGCTGATCAACCTGGTCAATGCAAAATGGCGAAGTTTCTAAACCAAGGCAAATGTGCATGTCATAGATGTAAACTGGCAGGTGAACATTTAGAGAATGGCACAAATACACACTATTTTTATGGACAAAATCACCTGCATTCTAGACACCCTTGGGGACAGAGAGTTGTTGAATCAGAGGTTGAAAATATTTTTGATATTGAGAATGAAACAAGGTCAAGTGTTCGAAAAAAATTGTCTTCAGAAAAGGGCTTTATCGGGCTGTCCATTTTTCACAAGTACCTTAACCCCCTTTATGGATTTGACATTTTGAATCATCTTGTTTACGATGTCTATCATACCATTCCCCTAAATGTTGTCAAGAATCAGTTGGTTAGGGCTTTAAATTTGGAGATGCTTGACAAAACAGAGCTTGTGAAGTATATATGAAATAACTCATATTTGTACTGTGGTTGTAGATGAATGTGAAGAGTGATCATTGCAGTCAATTTTCCAATTTAAGCAATTGGAAAGAAGAAGCCTGAAAAAAAAAATCAGGGCTTCAACGGGATTTGAACCCATGATCTCCGCGATACCGGTGCGATGCTCTACCAACTGAGCTATGAAGCCACACATTGGGAGCAAGGTCAATTTATTGAGCTCATATTTTCCCGTGCAGTGAAATGATGTGAAGCATATATGAAATAATTCATATTTGTACTGGACCGCGGTACAAATACGAATTATTTCATATAAACTTCACATCATTTCACTGTACGGGAAAATATGAGCTCAATAAATTGACCTTGCTCCCAACGTGTGGCTTCATAGCTCAGTTGGAAGAGCATCACTCCGGTATCGCAGAGGTCATAGGTTCCAATCCCGTTGAAGCCCTGATTTTTTTTATTCAGACTTCTTCTTTCCAATTGCTTAAATTGGAAAATTTACTGCGATAATCACTCTTCACATTCAAAACAGAGCTTGATACATGACAACTTCACACCGCTTTAAGTGTGTACCCCAAATTCTGGGGTCATTGAGCATTCATATATTCATGCTATTGTTCTTACTCATCACTTATTCATAACGATGTTCTGCCGACAACACCGCATGTTTCCGAAGAGCGCAAACTCTTTGATGTTGGTGAGATATTTTTCTTTTGTTAACAGAAGTAGTAAGGGGGGTCGGTTTGGGGCCTGACCAATCAGAGCGCAGGATTTCAAATTTGGACCAATCAGAGAGCCGTATTTAGCCCACGTGACCAGTTTGGCCGTCGTATTGTTTTTAGGGGTCTGGGACCGAGTTTTAGGTTGGGGTCTAGTCCCGCGCGGTCAACATGGGAGCGAGGCAGACCGGAAGTGACGTCATGGCAAACCGGAAGTGACGTCATCAAACCGGAAGTGACGTCATGGCAAACCGGAAGTGACCACAGACACCGTATTGTGACAAAAAACAGCTTTTTATTGACAATTTTCATACGAGATCCATGAGTAATTCTACATTGTGCATGTCTACATCGTCGAGTTGGGCTGCCTGGGCTTGACTGAGATCTTCGTCCAGGAGGGTGACCTGTTTTTCGTAACCGTAAGGGTACGAGAGGAACGTGTCGGGATCGACGACGCGTTTGTCGAAGACGACTTTGTATCGTTTGGTTTCTTCGACGGTGGACAGGGTTTTCGTGTCGGCGTTTCGTTTGATCTTGTGCGGGTTGTGCACTCGGATTTCTCTCGGGTCTTCTTCGGGTTGCGTGACTTCGTCGATGACGTTTTGTTTGAGGACTTCGTAATTCAATTGAGCTTGCCCGCGCGTGTTGAGGGTGAACCCGCGTACCTTGCATTCGACTTTGCCTTGATGGGTCTTGTACCCGTAATTCTTGGGGCCAGCGGCAGCGAATTCGACGATGTGATCTTCGGGTTTGAGTTCGCTGGTGAATTCGCCGAGATGATCTCCTAAAGGCAGCATGGGTTGACCGGGTCGATGCGAGAAGATGATGGAATCGGTGTCGAAGTACAAGACCTGTTCAGGTTGGAGTCGACTGAGTCCCTCTTGGTAGAGTTTGAGTCGGGCCCAGCACGTGGTGAAGCAGGCCACGAAGATGTTGATGTTGACTTGGACGGTTTCTTCTTCGTCGACGCGTTTGTAGACCACTTCGATCATCTCATCGTTCATGACGCGCAGGGTTTGCAGTTCTCGACTGTCGTCGTTGAGTAGTTCGTACAGTTTGCTCGGGGACGAGATGGCTTCCACTTGACTCTTGTTGCCTTGTTGCCCGTACTTGCCCCAGAAACTATTGAGCATCATTTTGGCGAGGGAACGTCGACCGGGGTTTTTCTGGATCTTGTCGGCTTCGAGGGTGATCTTTTCCTTGGCTCGGTACTCATCGATGTATTGTCGACGTTTGTCGGGATCGTCACCCACCCAGTCGGGCCATCCGCTGGCTTCTTGTTTGATCTTGAGGAAGGTGTCGATGTACGAGGAGAACATGGTATTGGAATTGCTTTTGAAGTGCCAGATGTCGTACACATGTTGGATGACGTACCCTCGATTGATGGCTTCCTGCAATTCCGGGGTGGGCCATGTACCCACAAGACACCGCTCCTCGTCGGTGTGCCCGCAACGATGACTGCGTGCGGTCAGCGGTTTGGGTTGTTCTTGTTCGACGCAAGTTCTGCAAAGCGGGAAGGTGAGTTTCCCTCCACTGCGGTGGGGTAAGACGGGATGGTACAGACCGTAGGGAGGAAGGATCTTGCATTTCACCAGACCGAAGTAAGAGGCGATGTCGGTACCTTCGGGTTCGTGGATGGCAACGGGATGTCCGACCGGGTAGGGACAGTTTTTGTTGGTCCAAGGGTAGAGGGAGGTGAAATCGTAGTAATAGATCTTTTCACCGTCGACGACCACGTGATACAGCTTGACGGCGTTGGTGCGTCCCCCGAAGAACGCGTCTCGGGGTTGGAGCCTGGACACGAGTTCGAAGGAGTCGACGAGTTGACGCACGGTCTCGTCCTCTTGCTTGAGTCTCGTCCATTCACATTCCCACATGACTACCACGCTGTATTCCTCGGCGAGCAAGGCATCCTGTTTGAGACGAGTGGCTTCGTAGACGTCACGCATGGTTTGGTCGCACATCTTGTGACGCGTCTTGTCGCGGTTCGGGAAACACTTGGGACACCCGTGCCAGAAGCATCCGTTGAATTCGTACACGGTGCGTGTTTGTTCGTCGTACCCGTCCACGTAATAGGTTTTGGTTCCGTGAAGGATCACGTGTTCCCCTCCGTTACGGGCGTGACGAATGTTCACGTCGGGTTTCCGGTTGAGATAAGTCAACCATTCCAGGGCGGCGAGGGAATGGGGTTTGGCTTGAGCGTGCCATCCACTGATGGGTTCGGAAGCCAGGACACGTTCGGGCATGTGTTTGGTGCGGTAGAAGAGATTGCACGCGGAGGCGATGGTGATGCATCGTTCGAGGGGATTGAAACCGCTGATCGCTTCGAATTCCTTACAAAACACCTCACAGGCTCCTTTGAGCAGCAGCACGTCGGATTGGCAGTAGGCCACGAGTTCCTTTTGAAACTCGAAGACGTACTCGGGATCGTGCGCATCGTACCACTGATGGAATTCTCGGGCTCGGTCGGTGGACATGCCTTGCGGGTCGTAATGTTCCTTGTTCGGCAAGGGTCCGACATAGTTCTGATTGGCTGGGGTGTTGAAGAAATGGGGAAAGAAGCCTTTCTTTTGTTCTGTGAGCCCGAAGGCTTTGGGGAAGGCGGACAGCGGCATCTGAAAGAAGCAGAGAGAGTCTTTGAACACAATGTCTCCGCCGTTGATGGACAACGACAAGATTTTAGC
>JAHPZR010014917.1:5000-27500 GCA_019787425.1 Platygyra sinensis | reverse complement strand
AATATTGTCTTTAGGCTATTTTCTAATTACCTTTCATGTCTTGTCCTTCATCAGTTGCCTGTTCATTGGGATCTAACAAGCTTTCATTGGCACCATCCTTCTTTACAGCTAAAAGGCCAAAATCAAAACAGATTCTATTTGTGTTTAGAACAGTTTTAACGTTCAAAGTGGTCATCTAAATGCACATTTGATGTCTCAGCTTCAGTAACATACCTGCTAAACTAAACACTGAGTTACTCCCGAGGAGGACTCCCATACAAAAACAATAGGGTGCTTGTTGGAAATTACAAAAGAACTCCTAAAAGATACCAAGATCCAGTTTTCTGGTGTGGCTTGAAATTTTTTTCTCTCTTAAGTGATTATGATCTTGATGACTTATAGACTTTACTGTGTCAATTTTACTCATTAAAGGGAGACCCCTTAGGGTTTACTCTGTATAGAGTTTACTTTGTCTCATGCCAGGCGATTTTACTCGTCAAAGGGAGACCCCTTTGGGCTTAAAGGGTTGAAGAGGTACCAATTCTTACATAACATATCTCCTGTCATATTTTTCCCATGCAATACCCTAAAAGGTGCCATAAAAGCTCCTCTGTGGACCTTTCACCCTAAACACCCTAAAGGATATGATGAGCACCTCTGTCATTTTATACAGGAGTCATCCCCAGGCAGTTACATGTACTACACCTTATAATTTAATCAGTGATAAATCATGACAGTGGCCCATGACACTGTACAACAGTGTACACATACTGTACACTGTACATGTACTAAACAATTGAATAATAATTATAATAAACAAGTTTGTTAGTGTTCTAAAGACCCTGGTGGGCTGCACAAGGCAGGAAACAGTCCCCAGTTCCAATTGCCCAGGGCATTAGTAAACTATGCTTTTGGGCGAGTGAAAATGGAATCACATGTAACTTTTGTGGTCTGGCTGGCAAGATCGCGAGGTCTGCCAACTTTTGTGGTCTGGTAGGTAGTGAACTTATTCCCTGTCAGTACAATCCTCCAAGTTGCAACCATTTAAGTCAGCAAGACGACTAGTATTTTGGAGAGCTCTGATGACTAAGTTTAAACTTGAAATGGAAGTTGCCAGCCCAGCTACTAAAATCAAGAGCTTGAGCAGACTACATGTATTATCTGGCCTTCTAATTCAGCTTTTCTGTTAAGTGATATAATTGAGTCACTTTTCCTAACATGCTTAGCTAGTGGTGTTATGGAAGACATGTCAAATCTTCAAAAGGAATTCAGGGATTGAAATTTTATGTGATCATCAATAACAAAATACATTATTTTGAACTGAATCACATATTATTATAATTATTTATATTATAATTGATTATTTAATTACATCTATTTGATTATTTATATGTTACTTAGCTAGTTAGTAATATTAATTCACAATTAATTATTAATGAAATAATTTTAATTATTTTATGATTCAGTTGACTAAAATTTTTCACTGGTGACAAAAGTAACTTTTAGTGACCAAAAAGGCCACTAAGGCTGCAGTAGTCTTGTCAATCTTGTGATAAATTAAGATTCAACGGTCGCATTTTTTCCTCTTTTACCTGGAGCACTTTGAATTCACAGGAGTTCACCAGTTAGAGTCCAGAGGAAAGAATAACTCCACCAATATTTAATAAATATGCAATGACCGAGCAGTTCCAGCTAGAGCAACCTCAGACTGTAATTTACTCAGTACAAAGTTCTGCATGTATTGTTACTGAACGGGGGATACTTTTTATTAATATCCAACAAATGTCTTCACTCGTACAGGATTGGGTTTAATGTGCCACTTGACTGGATATTCCCAGCTAAAACTGTGGAATAATTCACAGTGACATTTCCCAAAACAACAATAGCCTCCATTAGGAGTGAAAATACGCTTGGATTTTTATCCTTAATAGATGTTATCTGTTCCTTGAAGCTTATAGTTTTCAAGCTTTGCTCTCTGAAAACTGTTTCACTTCTCAGAATAGATAGAGTCGACTGACTTATATTGACGAGTATGTTTTTACACCAAATGGAGGCTATTGTTTATATATAGTTATAAAAATATGAATGTGAAATACTATAATTAACTATGATTAAATAATTTACAAATTGTGTGGTTCCAGAAAATATCCATACCCCCCCCCCCCCCCACAGAGGTCACGGAATTTCCTAGGGGTAGGGGGGTCTAAAAGAGACAAATTTCCGAAGAGGAGGGGGTACATAAAGAGTTTTTCTTTCCAGAGGGTTTGAAATGCGATCGAATAAACACTTACGTATTTTTCCAATTGATTCAGGTAATCAAGAAAACGAAAAGTTCTGTCCGTAGAAATAGACGTAGGATCCGTGTCATATATTTCCTATAATTATTATTCCAGCGCCAGACGACACATACACCACTGAGGCACACCTCTGAGCAGCACGTTCAACGTCGAGTAAAACAAAATGGCCGACTAGAAAAATATTGTTCCCAGTCCCCTAAGATTGGCCGTATTGAGCGAACGCGCGAAATGAGTAACCGTGAACGGCCACGAGATACACAAAGATTTCATTTGGTTGTTTAGTTACCGGATTGAACTTCAAAAGTATGTTTTACAAATGAAATGTGTGACAAGTTAAAACAATTCTAAGGCTGAAATTTACTATCAGAGCGTATAACTTATCGAAGTATTCCTGGTGAAAGGCAAATGTAAGCGATATTTGACAAACAGCTGTTTTAAAAACATGTTGCGTGAGGGACTTATGATTCCCGCTGATAAGCGAAGTCACTTCAAGGCTCCACACATGAAAAATAATATTTATAAACAGTACTGTTCACACATAATACAAGATAAAAATTACACCTGCAACATACAGAAATATCGTGGAGATTAGCATTGAGTTATTTTCCGAGTTCCATTTGACAGCAAAAATAAGAATGACGTAATAACATAGCTTACGCGTACAAAGTAATTCGATATCTTGTTTCGACTGTGCATAAATTAAAAAACTTCGACAAGGTTACAAAACGTGAACAATACCATCAACTTTCAGTTCTTTCTTGGATATTTTTAGAGTGGAAACTTCTTTCAATTTGAGCAAACGAAAGGTGAGCTGCCACGACTGTAGAGTGTTAATATTAGCTCAGTTGTTTATAGTTTGAACATTTCAAAAGAGAGAAAGCGAGATAAGCGCGTCTATTCATACGTCTAGAATTTTCCACGGTCGTTGTTAGAAAAATTAAATCTCACAGCCTCATCCAGCAATTTTGTTCCTTACCTAGTGAATATCTCCTTAAATAATGTTCCATGAAATAGCAAGTGTGGTGTGGCGAAATCGCTTACGTGAAAAATATGCCGCTTTACGTCGTCATCTGAAGTGTAACTATAATCGGCCGCAACTAAATTTCATTTCGGCTCTAAGTAGATCAAATAAAGTAATGAAGTCTCTTTATTTGTGGATTTGGAATTTCCTGGGGGTAGGGGGACCAAGTGGAAAAATCTTGGAAATTCCAGGGGGTGGGGGGAATAACGTGAAGCCCTCTGGAACAGAAATCCGGGGGGGTTGGGAGCTCAAACTGAAAAACCCTCCGTGGGGGGGTATGGATATTTTCTGGAACACAAATTCTTACTAGGGATATTAAAAAGTCAAAATAATCCTTCAAATTATTAAATATACATGTAAGATAACCATTTTACAATATTATTATCATAAATCTATTAATTAAATAACTGCTAATGATAACTAATAAATTGGTACAGTTTTGTTGCATAGTAGATTCTACTTGTAAGAAAAAGATTACCACACTGATATATTAAATGAATACTAACCATTGTTTTGGGTTTCTTTGCTGCTTTGTCGTTTCAAACGACGCTTGGTTTCGCCACAGCAATAACATCAGGCAACTCTTCCACTTCATCATCTGTCTGCTGTGGGGTGGCATATGGTGAAACCTCTGGGGTAGCTGAAGGTGTGGAAGCTGCATAACCTTATTCTGTATGCTTGTAACCTTGGATCTGTGACATAATATACCACTTGAGGTTCCTCAGTAGTGTTATGGGTATTGTCATAGTTCCCTTTGGCTGAAACAGATTGAAGTACAATTATTTAGTCTGGACTGATGCATATATAGGGCCCCTCATGGTTAGTGAGCTGAATTTCAGATTGAACAGTCCCAGTTTGTCAGCTGTCACCAGGATCATTACACTGTATTCTTGTGCAATACATTTCACTCCGACTGGCTCATACATAGGTGCATTAATTTCTCTATATGTATAAATCATGGATTCTAACATTTAATGTGTAAAGTTTATGCTGCAGAGGGTAACCCAGTGCCTACACTTGTAGCAATTCCCCTCCAGGGAGAGCAAGTCTCTGTAATCGATGCTAATGATAAACCAGTTATAAGTGTTCTGAACAGTGGTGCATTGAAACCTTTGCGAAGCATTATTCTATGGTAGAGTGGTTTTCATTCAATTACATTGTAAGGTAGTGTCATAAACTACAGAGTAATCATTCTGGTCTGAATCACAATAAAGCTCACAAAACAATTGTTAGAAAGTGTATCCAACAATCAAAACTCCAAGAGATACAAGTCATTTAGCTGGCACTAAGTGTGGGAAAAGGTTTGCAAGGGAGTTAACAATAATTATTTGGTTTGTCCTACTCCGGGTTGGCTTACAAAGTGGCACTACAAGTTTTTAAAGCCAATACTTAGCATATAATACAAAATGAAGCAAAGTAATTATGGAATGAATAAAAACCACTCAAAGAAGTAATAGGAATGCAGTTTTAATAGTAGTTACTTAAGTGTAAGCCACATTTTTATTTAACTACCAGGCTTCTGCTGTTGGAGTAACTGCAGGTACTCCCAAGCCAGGAACACTTCTAGATTCTGTCCTTTTTCGTCTCCATATTTGTTTCTTCTTCTTACACATGTATAAACGTCATGCTACAACTACTAGAGCTGCTACAAATAGGCCACTAAGAATACTTGAGACAATAATAAAGGATCACCAATATGTTGATTTGTTGGGTGGGATGTCATTGATGTCAGCTGGCTGAAGCTGGTGAATGTGTTGTCAACGGCAGATGTGTCACAGAGGTTCCCTGGATTGTCACTGATTGCTGTTGAAATCAGAAGAGGACTACATTGCTTATCCGGCCTCACGCTACAGTATCTACCTGTAGCATTGAGGCCTTGCTTGATACACTTGGTTGTTCCTCATCTTTTCCATCAAAAACAACAGTATGGCATGCTGACAAGTATGAAAAACCTTCTTGGCAAAAAAATATCCCTTCTTGCAAGTTCCATACAAATTCTGTCTGAGCTACTTTACAAGGAGCAGCTACAATTTCAAGCTCCGCACACTGATGACAACTGTGACAAGGACCTGAATCATATTCACCTGAAAATGTCTCATTTGGACAAGGCTGGCAGCCAATATACTGGGTGGATGTGTAACTGTCTGTCCGCACACAGGATACAATCCATTAGCCAGCATGGCATTATCACATTTAAGCAATATGAAAAGCTGCCATTCATATCTGTCACCGTATATTGGTCTGCTCCACAGATAACCTTTCCACCTTGCACATGTAATGTCTGTACAAAAGAAAAGTGAAAAATTTTGTTCACATATAAAAAAAGTGAAGCCCAATTTATGGTCAGGTTGTTTGCCACTAATCCACTACTACAGGGACAAGGGGAAGTTTGGTGTCTGAGGATGATTTTTTCTTCTTGCTGCATTAGTCAATCTGCTGTGTACATGTATATCCAGCACTAGATCACTACAGTGTAATGTGGACCTTAAAGTGGGTCACTAATAAACATCCTCATTTGGAGGATGGAAATTTGGACAACAGTGACCAAATACCTGTAGGGTAATTGCCCAGCAGTTAATTAAGAATGACAAAGTTTTGAATTGATCTGAGTTAACCATACAATGTAAAAGGTCGCATTGGAATACTTGAACAGTGATCACTTAAGATATCCCAGACATAGTCAATCTTTTCAATAAAAATCAATATCAGAAGTCCATTGATTTAATCAATATCAATCACCAATTGCTATCAGTTGTTATTGGCTCTCCTAGTCATTTTTCTGTGAGTTATTGAACTCACCGAAAAATTTCTTTATAGACCAGTAAATTTGAGCTATCTTCAGTATAATTTCCAGAGGTGAATATTATAAGAGTTGAACATTCTGATTGGTCAAAAGCTCATCTTATGATTTGCTATATTCACCCCGCTAGACCGTGGTTCCGTAAGCTCACCATCTTTGCCACCTTCGCCAATCGCTGCAAGTAAACATGGCAGCTATAGTTGCTCAATGAAGTTTTCATTGATTCGAAAGACATCATTCTGAGTCCAGGATATTTGGAAACGGATGGAGAGAATTCTCAAAATGACTGCTGTCACCCTTGGATCAAAAATCTTTTCAAGAACTCGTATTCAAGGCTTTTAAGAATCGTATCAGGTCTGAGATCGATTGGCCAAAACTAATTTTTTCATCAAACTTAAGCTGCTCATTTTTGGATGCTGATGACAAATGTGAATGAAGTCAACAATGATAAAAACAAAAGCACCACATAAATTTATATTTAGTAGTATTTTGCTTGTTTGATGCATGACAGGGACGGACAACTCGTGCATTAAGTACCTCCCGTTGTCCTATACAAAGCCTCAGAAAAATTTCCTAAGGCTTTGCAGGATTGTCAAAATAAGCTGGCAACCGGTGCATTTCACCAGCTATTTTGAATGGTGTGCCGGTTACTCTGAATGTTAGTAGGTCAGTTCTGAACGTGATATTGGGAAATAAATGGAAATAACCACCTACTTTTGGATGGAACCTCCTACTCAAAAACCTACTGACAACCCTGGCTTTGTATACCACACAAGCTGAAGAACTAGCAGCCCAAAGAGAAAATTTTGTGACAATATACCGACAAGCCATTTTAATTTTCTGCTCAGAGGAGAATAGTATTTGGCTAATCACCTACGAGCTAGCCAATCAGCACATGTGAAAAGCACTATTCACTTGTGTGGTATATAAACAAAAACTATTCACCTGAGGCTCAGTGAACCAGCTGGTCGCAATTTCGGCCCCTAAGTGACGCTTAAAGATCATGCACCACAGTCATACATGGCTCAATTATTACCCATGACCTCGAGTGTCCTGACATGATTATGTATAATCTGCAGCAAGCTGACGTCACAGGTGCTGATTTTGAAAATTCACTGTACGCTTACAGCAAATCAGAAAGAGATAGCGAGTTCAATGTATAATGATATTCATTGATTATTGGTTTATTGATCATTGACCACAGTGTACATGTATGCCTGGGCTATCAAAAAGGAAATAAGCAGTCACGTACTAAATCAAACAGATTTTAACTTCCAAATGTATTGACAATTACCCATGTTGTTCTACTTACATGTAGGTTGAAGCCTTCCCATATCCATGGATCAACAGTGCAGATTTTGTACCAAAACAAAACTCATAAATTAATAATACGGCCATGTATTTGGCTGTAAAGACAAGATATTTGCTTTGGAAGTAAATAAATGGAAAATGCAATATCATTATCTCTGAAATGCCATGATCTAAATTAACGACTGATTTGACTTACGCTAGGTTTACTATCAAAACAAATTTAATTAGGATCGTGATCAGTAAAATTAAATGCTACAAATGTAATTATTAAGACCTTTAATTTAACTTACTAAGGAGCCACTAAATACCAACAAACGCAACAGAACTGTTGGCCGCATCCCACACTGTATTTAGATGATAATAGCTAGGAGAGAGAATGAAACGTGAAGTTAGTGACTAATTAGAAGAAAATTCCATCGTCACTTTGGGCATGTCATAACCGCAAATCTTCACTAAAAGAATTGGCATTTAAGTTTATATTAGTGTCAAATAAGAATTAAAGAAGCGCAACGATGAAGCAATCCGTTTAACCACATTCTGAACGAATATCAATCATCCATTGACTTCCTTCCCATCGAACTATTCGAATTAAAACGACTGCAAAAGCTCGAATTTGTAGATAGACTGATTTAAACTTATTCTTCCAGAAAAGTTTGTCCATGCGCTACTCTGGGCGTCCAGAGGATATTTTTTTTTGGATCGATAAGAAAAAATATCCTCTGGAACCCAGGGTGTAGTCTCCAGCCAGCTGAAAATTGACCGCATTTCGTCAGCTACATTTGATCAGATTTGAATGGGGACAAAAAGGCCGGCGAACTTACAAAATCTTGACAAAATGTGCAAAGGAAAGGTTACCTGGTGAATAAAGAGGAACGAGCACAGCCTTGCTTTCAATTGAGTGACAGAATCCCTTCAAATCACTGATTTGCAGGTAATCTTATGGAATGAAGGGACCCCATGAGCACGTAGCAACAAACTGTTTGTTTTCGTCCATATCTCGCGCGCCTTGAAGAATCAGAAGTGGAGAACCTAGCCCGAGGGTGTAGTAACACCTCGTGATTCCCACTGTGATGGCCCTTGAAAGGTCATCCGTGTTAGTATCCCTGATGCTACGTCTTCCTGGTTCTTTCAACTTATAAGGCCTTGGAATTGAGCGTAGTACTAGTTGTGACGGTTTTCTAAGACTAATTTGCGTGATCAAACAGTCTCACTTTGTTCGTTTCTGTGATATTGAAAGTTCGCATTAACGAATAGTTTTTTCGGGGGGGGTGAGGCAGGCGATTCACGCACTGGAATTTTAGCTGCTATAATTTAGGTATCCCATCAACGGATTCAATTCGGTGAAAACATTGCCACAGGGGGCAAATAAAGGATCGTGGACGTATGGTGCTTAGCCATAAATGTCAAAGATTCAGAATTTCAGTCGGAAATCAATGGAAACGTCCGTTTCATTCCGACCGGATATTTGAATCTTCTCTGGAGGTGGTCCACTTGTTTTTGTTCCAGTTTTGACAAACCGGTCCATTCGGAAAAAAATATCAAAAATGATGAGAGTCTCCGACCGGTTAGTCCAGTCCCTGAACTCTCCTTTCTTCCCGTCCCATATGGGGGCTGAACCCGGGCAGGCGAAAGAAGAGTCCAGGATAACTTGCATGCGCATGCTCAGAACGCCGCCATTTTTTCCCCCCAAATCGGGGGAAAAACCATATTTGGAAGTATTTCCCAGATTTGGCTTGTGGCGCGATTTTCTGAATGATAATATACAAGCAACAATTTCTGCATTCAGATTGATTAAAAACATGTCAATTAATCTCAAATGAGTGGAATTTCACCAATGCCACTCTAAACCACATTCGATTTGTTTTTTTTATCACAATATCAAAGATAACGAGAGAAATCTTTGCCAAGATTTGTTGACCGACTCGGACTTGAAAGTGCACGCGCTGCATTATGCAAATGAGCTACTTGTACGCGTCAGACTTTCCTTTCAGAAACTTTTGCAAAATCGCTCAACATACAGAAACACCACGAAAAAAATGTTGGGAAAAGAGTAATGACGTGTTCTCGTTGTCGGTAAGAGTACAGACCCCGATAAACCATATTTCGATTTTTACGTTTTAATGTTTTTTACGACAATATCAATGTCAAAGAAAATGTTTTCTTTCAGAGCGCGAGCTGAAAAAGACATTGCGCGACACATTGACGCGAGCTGCGCGGTTGGGACCTAGTAAGTTTTGATTGGTTCGTTCTGAGCATGCGCATGCAAGTTATCCTGGACTCTTCTTTCGCCCGTCCGGGTTCAGCCCCTATATGGGCCGGGAAGAAAGGAGAGTTCAGGGACTGGACTACCGACCGGTTGGCTTGACACAATGGAAAGAATCCCCTAAAAACCGTATGCTATTCTCGATGTAAGGCCCACCTACTGAAGGAGGGGCAAGCCGAAACGTTTAGTTTTTCTGAACAAATTGACACTTTTAAGAGCATTTTAGCCTTATATACGACTTTTCCAGAGTGTCAGGCATCGCATGAGTTTTTTGCTCAATCCTGCTATTCTCGATGTTGCCCATATATGGGAATGCACCCCAAACTGTGTACACGAGAGTGCAGCGTAGCAGTATATCGTGTGGTCCTAAATTTTTTCCAGATATATTTTTAACTGAGAAGCCAAAAACTATCTTTTTGCTGAGCGCGAAAAATGCTAGGTACGAGTTTATCCTTTCAATGTTACGCAGAACTCGTAATATTAAATAAGTAGCGGTTTTCAAGGTCGCGTAGGGCCTGGTTTCCATATGATCGTCCGGATCGTCCCGATCGTCCCAGTCGTCTCAAAAAATGTTTAAAAAACATTTTTTGAGACGACTAGGACGATCGGGACGATTGGGACGATCATATGGAAACGCTACCCAGACGATCGCAAACGACCCGGACGACCCCGATCGTCCAGATAGAACTCAATTCTATCCAAGCGATCGAGGTCGTCTCAGTCGTCCGGGTCGTTTGCGATCGTAGCGTTTCCATATGATCGTCCCGATCGTCCCAGTCTTCTAAAAAAAAAGGAAAATATTTTTTGAGACGACTGGGACGATCCGGACGATCATATGGAAACCAGAAGATATGACAACAGGAGACAAAGGTTAACTATTCATTCCGGTTTTTTGTTTCTTTATTTACTCTCTCTCTACTCAGCAAGACTGTGTGCTCCCTGTGACAAGACATACACGTTGAATTCATACACTATGTTTAGCATCATGCTAAACAATTGTCTATTATTGATAACCCAGAATGATATTATATACAAAGCTGTAAAATACTGATATTCTAGAAAAAGCAAGATTCTAATTCTATCGTATAATATAACCACCTAAATCTACTGACAAATATCCCAAAAGTTACATGTAATTAATTAATTACTACTTATATTACAAAGGATAAAAATTGGCCAGCCATAGGTTTTTGGTGAAACACAAAATATATTTATATAAAATTTTATTAAAACTAGCTATGTTCGAAACACCATTGAACCAGCACGGATCAACAGCAGAATACAAGGTACGTATCAGACCAGCTATAATTTATCGTACCCAGTTATCCCTTTGTATGCTTAGTTGTGGGAGATCTGGGTTCGACACACTATGCTATCAAAAATTACTACCAAATACCTAAGGGAAGATTGTAGGAGAGATAACTCAAACGGGTCAGATCGTTAAGTTATTATTTCCGTTGCTTGTTATTATTATCATTATCATTATAACTGTAGCATCATGTTCCACAATTGTGGAACATGATGCTACAGTTATAATGATAATGATAATAATAACAAGCAACGGAAATAATAACTTAACGATCTGACCCGTTTGAGTTATCTCTCCTACAATCTTCCCTTAGGTATTTGGTAGTAATTTTTGATAGCATAGTGTGTCGAACCCAGATCTCCCACAACTAAGCATACAAAGGGATAACTGGGTACGATAAATTATAGCTGGTCTGATACGTACCTTGTATTCTGCTGTTGATCCGTGCTGGTTCAATGGTGTTTCGAACATAGCTAGTTTTAATAAAATTTTATATAAATATATTTTGTGTTTCACCAAAAACCTATGGCTGGCCAATTTTTATCCTTTGTAATATAAGTAGTAATTAATTAATTACATGTAACTTTTGGGATATTTGTCAGTAGATTTAGGTGGTTATATTATACGATAGAATTAGAATCTTGCTTTTTCTAGAATATCAGTATTTTACAGCTTTGTATATAATATCATTCTGGGTTATCAATAATAGACAATTGTTTAGCATGATGCTAAACATAGTGTATGAATTCAACGTGTATGTCTTGTCACAGGGAGCACACAGTCTTGCTGAGTAGAGAGAGAGTAAATAAAGAAACAAAAAAACCGGAATGAATAGTTAACCTTTGTCTCCTGTTGTCATATCTTCTGGTTTCCATATGATCGTCCGGATCGTCCCAGTCGTCTCAAAAAATATTTTCCTTTTTTTTTTAGAAGACTGGGACGATCGGGACGATCATATGGAAACGCTACGATCGCAAACGACCCGGACGACTGAGACGACCTCGATCGCTTGGATAGAATTGAGTTCTATCTGGACGATCGGGGTCGTCCGGGTCGTTTGCGATCGTCTGGGTAGCGTTTCCATATGATCGTCCCAATCGTCCCGATCGTCCTAGTCGTCTCAAAAAATGTTTTTTAAACATTTTTTGAGACGACTGGGACGATCGGGACGATCCGGACGATCATATGGAAACCAGGCCCTACGCGACCTTGAAAACCGCTACTTATTTAATATTACGAGTTCTGCGTAACATTGAAAGGATAAACTCGTACCTAGCATTTTTCGCGCTCAGCAAAAAGATAGTTTTTGGCTTCTCAGTTAAAAAATATATCTGGAAAAAATTTAGGACCACACGATATACTGCTACGCTGCACTCTCGTGTACACAGTTTGGGGTGCATTCCCATATATGGGCAACATCGAGAATAGCAGGATTGAGCAAAAAACTCATGCGATGCCTGACACTCTGGAAAAGTCGTATATAAGGCTAAAATGCTCTTAAAAGTGTCAATTTGTTCAGAAAAACTAAACGTTTCGGGCTTGCCCCTCCTTCAGTAGGTGGGCCTTACATCGAGAATAGCATACGGTTTTTAGGGGATTCTTTCCATTGTGTCAAGCCAACCGGTCGGTAGTCCAGTCCCTGAACTCTCCTTTCTTCCCGGCCCATATAGGGGCTGAACCCGGACGGGCGAAAGAAGAGTCCAGGATAACTTGCATGCGCATGCTCAGAACGAACCAATCAAAACTTACTAGGTCCCAACCGCGCAGCTCGCGTCAATGTGTCGCGCAATGTCTTTTTCAGCTCGCGCTCTGAAAGAAAACATTTTCTTTGACATTGATATTGTCGTAAAAAACATTAAAACGTAAAAATCGAAATATGGTTTATCGGGGTCTGTACTCTTACCGACAACGAGAACACGTCATTACTCTTTTCCCAACATTTTTTTCGTGGTGTTTCTGTATGTTGAGCGATTTTGCAAAAGTTTCTGAAAGGAAAGTCTGACGCGTACAAGTAGCTCATTTGCATAATGCAGCGCGTGCACTTTCAAGTCCGAGTCGGTCAACAAATCTTGGCAAAGATTTCTCTCGTTATCTTTGATATTGTGATAAAAAAAACAAATCGAATGTGGTTTAGAGTGGCATTGGTGAAATTCCACTCATTTGAGATTAATTGACATGTTTTTAATCAATCTGAATGCAGAAATTGTTGCTTGTATATTATCATTCAGAAAATCGCGCCACAAGCCAAATCTGGGAAATACTTCCAAATATGGTTTTTCCCCCGATTTGGGGGGAAAAATGGCGGCGTTCTGAGCATGCGCATGCAAGTTATCCTGGACTCTTCTTTCGCCTGCCCGGGTTCAGCCCCCATATGGGACGGGAAGAAAGGAGAGTTCAGGGACTGGACTAACCGGTCGGAGACTCTCATCATTTTTGATATTTTTTTCCGAATGGACCGGTTTGTCAAAACTGGAACAAAACAAGTGGACCACCTCCAGAGAAGATTCCAAATATTCCGGTCGGAAGAAACGGACGTTTCCATTTGATTTCCGACTGAAATTTCCTGAATCTTTGACATTATGGCAAGCACCATACGTCCACGATCCTTATATTTGCCCCCTGTTGGCAATGTTTTCCCGATGTGATCCGTTGATGGGATACCTAAATTATAGCAGCTAAAATTCCAGTGCGTGAATGCCCTGCCGAAACGAAAACTATTCTGTTAATGCTAACTTTCAATATCACAGAAACGAACCAAAGTTGACTGTTTGATCACGCAAATTTTAGTCTTAGAAAACGCTCACAACTAGTACTACGCTCAATTTCAAGGCCTCTATAAGTTGAAAGAACCAGGAAGAGTAGCATCAGGGATACTAATCACGTGACCTTTCAAGGGCAATCACAGGGGAATCACGAGGTGTCTACTACACCCGGGCTAGGTTCTCCACTTCTGCTTCTTCAAGGCGCGCGAGATATGGGGACGAACAAACAGTTTGTTGGTACGTTGCTCATGGGGTCCCTTCATTTCCATAATATTACCTGCAAATTCAGCTGATTTTGAAGGATTCTGTCACTCCAATTGGAAAGCAAGGCTGTTTCTTTCCTCTTTATTCACCAGGTAACCTTTCCTTTGCACATTTTGCAGATTTTGTAAGTTCGCCGGCCTTTTTTCCCCATCAAATCTGATCAAATGTAGCTGACGAAATGCGGTCAAAGCAGCTGGCCAGGGACTACACCCTGGGTTCCAGAGGATATTTTTTCTGATCGATCAAAAAAAAATATCCTCTGGAACCCAGAGTAGCCAGGGACAAACTTCTGGAAGAATAAGTTAAATCAGTTTACAAATTCGAGCTTTTGAGTAGTTAATTCGAATAGTTCGATGGAAGGAAGTCAATGGATGATTGATATTCGTTCAGAATGTGGTTAAACGGATGCTTCATCGTTGCGCTTCTTTAATTCATTATTTGACACTAATATAAACTTAAATGCCAATTCTTTTAGTGAAGATTTGCGGTTATGACATGCCCAAAGTGACGATGGAATTTTCTTCTAATTAGTCACTAACTTCACGTTTCATTCTCTCTCCTAGCTATTATCATCTAAATACAGTGTGGGATGCGGCCAACAGTTCTGTTGCGTTTGTTGGTATTTAGTGGCTCCTTAGTAAGTTAAATTAAAGGTCTTAATAATGTACATTTGTAGCATTTAATTTTACTGATCACGATCCTAATTAAATTTGTTTTGATAGTAAACCTAGCGTAAGTCAAATCAGTCGTTAATTTAGATCATGGCATTTCAGAGATAATGATATGCATTTTCCATTTATTTACTTCCAAGCAAATATCTTGTCTTTACAGCCAAATACATGGCCGTATTATTAATTTTATGAGTTTGTTTTGGTACAAATCTGCACTGGTTGATCCCATGGATATGGGAAGGCTTCAACCTACATGTAAGTAGAACAACATGGGTAATTGTCAATACATTTGGAAGTTAAAATCTGTTTGATTTAGTACGTGACTGCTTATTTCCTTTTTGATAGCCCAGGCATACATGTACACTGTGGTCAATTGATCAATAAACCAATAATCAATGAATATCATTATACATTGAACTCGCTATCTCTTTTCTGATTTGCTGTAAGCGTACAGTGAATTTTCAAAATCAGCACCTGTGACGTCAGCTTGCTGCAGATTATACAATAATCATGTCAAGGACACTCGAGGTCATGGGTAATAATTGAGCCATGTATGACTGTGGTGCATGATCTTTAAGCGTCACTTAGGGGCCGAAATTGCGACCAGCTGGTCACTGAGCCTCAGGTGAATAGTTTTTGTTTATATACCACACAAGTGAATAGTGCTTTTCACATGTGCTGATTGGCTAGCTCGTAGGTGATTAGCCAAATACTATTCTCCTCTGAGCAGAAAAATTAAAATGGCTTGTCGGTATATTGTCACAAAATTTTCTCTTTGGGCTGCTAGTTCTTCAGCTTGTGTGGTATACAAAGCCAGGGTTGTCAGTAGGTTTTTGAGTAGGAGGTTCCATCCAAAAGTAGGTGGTTATTTCCATTTTATTTCTCCAATATCACGTTCAGAACTGACCTACTAACATTCAGAGTAACCGGCACACCATTCAAAATAGCTGGTGAAATGCACCGGTTGCCAGCTTATTTTGACAATCCTGCAAAGCCTTAGGAAATTTTTCTGAGGCTTTGTATAGGACAACGGGAGGTACTTAATGCACGAGTTGTCCGTCCTGTCATGCATCAAACAAGCAAAATACTACTAAATATAAATTTATGTGGTGCTTTTGTTTTATCATTGTTGACTTCATTCACATTTGTCATCAGCATCCAAAAATGAGCAGCTTAAGTTTGATGAAAAATTAGTTTTGGCCAATCGATCTCAGACCTGATACGATTCTTAAAAGCCTTGAATACGAGTTCTTGAAAAGATTTTTGATCCAAGGGTGACAGCAGTCATTTTGAGAATTCTCCATCCGTTTCCAAATATCCTGGACTCAGAATGATGTCTTTCGAATCAATGAAAACTTCATTGAGCAACTATAGCTGCCATGTTTACTTGCAGCGATTGGCGAAGGTGGCAAAGATGGTGAGCTTACGGAACCACGGTCTAGCGGGGTGAATATAGCAAATCATAAGATGAGCTTTTGACCAATCAGAATGTTCAACTCTTATAATATTCACCTCTGGAAATTATACTGAAGATAGCTCAAATTACTGGTCTATAAAGAAATTTTTCGGTGAGTTCAATAACTCACAGAAAAATGACTAGGAGAGCCAATAACAACTGATAGCAATTGGTGATTGATATTGATTAAATCAATGGACTTCTGATATTGATTTTTATTGAAAAGATTGACTATGTCTGGGATATCTTAAGTGATCACTGTTCAAGTATTCCAATGCGACCTTTTACATTGTATGGTTAACTCAGATCAATTCAAAACTTTGTCATTCTTAATTAACTGCTGGGCAATTACCCTACAGGTATTTGGTCACTGTTGTCCAAATTTCCATCCTCCAAATGAGGATGTTTATTATGACCCACTTTAAGGTCACATTACACTGTAGGTGATCTAGTGCCTGGATATACATGTACACAGCAGATTGACTAATGCAGCAAGAAGAAAAATCATCCTCAGACACCAAACTTCCCCTTGTCCCTGTAGTAGTGGATTAGTGGCAAACAACCTGACCATAAATTGGGCTTCACTTTTTTTATATGTGAACAAAATTTTTCACTTTCTTTTGTACTAGACATTACATGTGCAAGGTGGAAAGGTTATCTGTGGAGCAGACCAATATACGGTGACAGATATTAATGGCAGCTTTTCATATTGCTTAAAATGTGATAAATGCCATGCTGGCTAATGGATTGTATCCTGTGTGCGGACAGACAGTTACACATCCACCCAGTAATATTGGCTGCCAGCCTTGTCCAAATGAGACATTTTCAGGTGAATATGATTCAGGTCCTTGTCACAGTTGTCATCAGTGTGCGGAGCTTGAAATTGTAGCTGCTCCTTGTACAAGTAGCTCAGACAGAATTTGTAATGGAACTTGCAAGAAGGGATATTTTTTTGCCAAGAAGGTTTTTCATACTTGTCAGCAATGCTCATACTGTTGTTTTGATGGAAAAGATGAGGGAACAACCAGGGGAGTGTATTCAAGCAAGGCCTCAATGCTACAGGTAGAGACTGTAAGCGTGAGGCCGGATAAGCAATTGTAGTCCTCTTCTGAGTTCAACAGCAAACAGTGGACAATCCCAGGGGAAACCTCTGTGACACATCTGCCCGTTGACAACACATTCACCAGCTTCCAGCCCAAGCTGAACATCAATGACAATCCCCACCCCCAACCAAATTCAAACATATTGGTGGATCCTGTTATTTATTGTCTTCAAGTATCTTAAGTGGGCCTATTTTGTAGCAGCTTCTAGTAGTTGTAGCAAATGAACGTTTATACATGTGTAAAGAAAGAAAGAAACAAAATTATGGGAGACGGAAAAAAGGGACAGAATCTAGAGAAGTGGTTCCCTGGCATTGGAGTACTGGCAAGTTTTTACTTCCAACAGGCAGAAACGCCCTGGTAAAGTTAAATAAAAAAATGTGGCTGTAACACTTAAGTAAAAACCCTTAAATAATTAAAACTGCAATTCCTATTACTTTCTTTGAAGTGGGTTTTTTTTTATGTCATTCACATAATTACTTTTGCACTTCATTTTGTATTATAATGGCTAAGTAATTGGCTTTAAAAAAACCTGTTTAGTGCCACTTTTGTTAAGCCACAAAACCCGGAGTAGGACAAACACCAAAATAATTATTGTTAACTCCCTTGCAAACCTTTTACCCACACTTAGTGCCAGCTAAATTGACTTGTAATCTCTTGGAGTTTTGATTGGTTGGATAACTTTCTAACAATGTTTGTGAGCTTTATTGTGATTCAGAACCCAGAATGATTTCACTCTGTTAAGTTTTTTATGACACTAACCTTACAATGTTAATCTGAAAGGAAAACCAACTCTACCATAAGATAATAAATGCTTCGCAAAGGGTCAATTGGCACCACTGTTCAGAACAACTTATAAACCCTGGTTTATATTAGCATCGATTAAGATGACTGGCTCTCCCTGGAGGGGAATTTGCTACAAGTGTAGGCACTGGGTTTACCCTCTGCAGCAATAAACTTTACACATTAAATGTTAGAATCCATTGATTTTATACATATAAGAGAAAATTAATGCACCTTATGTATGAGCCCCAGTCGGAGTGAAATGTAATTGGCACAAGAATACAGTGTAAATGATTCCTGGTGACAGCTGGACAAAACTGGGACTGTTCCAATCTGAAATTCAGCTCACTAAACCTGGAGGGGCCCTATATATGCATCAGTCCAGACTAAATAATTGTACTTCAATCTGTTTCAAAGCCCCAAAGGGAACATGGACAAATACCCATAAACAACTACTGAGGAACCTCAAGTGGGTATATTATGTCCCACAGATCCAAGTGTTACAAGCATTACAGAATAAAGGTTTATGCAGCTTCCACACCTTCAGCTAACCCAGAGGTTTCCACCATTATGCCACCCCACAAGCAGGACAGATGATGAAGTTGGAAAAGAGTTTTGCCCTGATGTTGATTGCTGTTGGCGAAACAAGCGTCGGTTTGAAACGACAAAGGCAGCCAAAGAAACACCAAAACAATGGTTAGTATTCATTTAATATATCCAGGTGTGGTAAATCTTTTTCTTACAAGTAGAATCTACTATGCCAACAAAACTGTACCAATTTATTTAGTTATCATTTAGCCAGTTATTTAATTAATAAGATTTATGAATAATAATATTGTAAAAATGGTTAATCCTTACATGTAATATTTAATAATTTGAAGGATTTATTTTGACTTTTTTTTAATATCCCCTAGTAAGAATTTGTGGTGTCCAGAAAAATTATCCATACCCCCCCACGGAGGGTTTTTTTTCAGTTTGAGCTCCCACACCCCCCGGATTTTCTGTTCCAGAGGGCTTCACGTTATTCCCCCCCACCCCCTGGAATTTCCAAGATTTTTTTTTCCCACTTGGTCCCCCCTACCCCCAGGAAATTTCCAAAATCCACAAATAAAGAGACTTTCATTACTTTATTTTTGATCTACTTAGAGCCGAAATGAAATTTAGTTGCGGCCCGATTATAGTTACACTTCAGATTGACGACGTAAAGCGGCATATTTTTTCAACGGTAAGCGATTTCGGGCACACACCACACTTGCTATTTCATGGGAACATTATTTAAGGAGATATTCACTAGGTAAGGAACAAAATTGCCTGGATGAGGCTGTGAGATTTAATTTTTCTAACAACGACCGTAGGAACATTCTTAGACGTATGAAATAGACGCGATATCTCGCGTTCTCTCTTTTGAAAAATGTTCCAAACTATAAACAACTGAGCTAATAATATTAACACTCTACAGTCGTGGCAGCTCACCCTTTCGTTTGACTCCAAATTGAAAGAAGTTTCCACTCTAAAAATATCAACGAAAGAACTGAAAGTGATGGTATTGTTCACGTTTGTAACCTTGTCGAAGTTTTTAATTATGCACAGTCGAAACAAGATATCGAATTACTTTGTACGCGTAAGCTATGTGATTACGTCCATTCTTATTTTTGCTGTCAAAATGGAACTCGGGAAAATAACTCAATGCTAATCTCCACGATATTTCTGTATGTTGCAGGTGTAATTTTTATCTGTGTATTATGTGTGAACAGTACTGTTTATAAATATTATTTTTCATGTGTGGGAGCCTTGAAGTGACCTTCGCTTATCAGCGGGAATCATAAGTCCTCACGCAACATGTTTTTAAAAACAGCTGTTTGTACAAATAAATCGCCCTTACATTTTTGCCTTTCCACCAAGGAATACTTCGATAAAGTTTATACGCTCTGATTAGTAAAAGTTCATGCCCTTAGAATTTGTTTTAACTTGTCACACAATTTTCATTTGTAAAAACATATCCTTTGTAAGTTCAATCACGGTAACTAAACAAACCAAATGAAATCTTTGGTGTCTCGTGGCCGTTCACGGTTACTCATTTCGCGCGTTCGCTCAATACGGCCCAATCTTAGGGGACTGGGAACAATATTTTTTCTAGTCAGGCCATTTGTGTTTTACTCGGACGTTTGAACGTGCCTGCTCAGAGGTGGGTGCCTTCAGTGGTGTATGTGTCGTCTGGCGCTGGAATAATAAATTATAGGAAATATATGACACGGAATCCTACGTCATTATCTACGGAACAGAACTTTTCGTTTTTCTTGATTACCTGAATCAATTGGAAAAATACCGTAAGTGTTTATTCGATCGCATTTCACAACCCTCTGGAAGAAGAAAAACTCTTATGTACCCCCTCCTCTACGGAAATTTGTCTCTTTTAGACCCCCCCTACCCCTAGGGAAAGATCCGTGACCTCTGTGGGGGGCGGGGGGGGGGTAGGGATATGTTCCTGGAACCAAACCAATTTGTAAAAAGTATTAATCATAGTTAATTATAGTATTTCACATTCATATTTTTATAAACTATATTATAAACAATAGCCTCCATTTGGTGTAAAAAACCATACTCGTCAAATTATAAGTCAGTCGACTCTAATCGATTCTGAGAAGTGAAACAGTTATCAGAGAGCAAAGCTTGAAAACTATAAGCTTCAAGGAACAGATAACATCTATTAAGGATAAAAATCCAAGCGTATTTCACTCCTAATGGAGGCTATTGTGTTTTGGGAAATGCCACTGTGAATTATTCCACAGTTTTAGATGGGGATATATCCAGTCAAGTGGCACATTAAATCCCAATTCCTGTGTACGAGTGAAGACAATTGTTGGATATTAATAAAAAGTATTCACCCCGTTTCAGGACCAATACATGCTAGAACTTTGTACTGAGTAAATATTTACAGTCTGAGGTTGCCCTCTAGCTGGAACTGGCGTCGGTCATTGCATATTTATTAAAATATTGGTGGAGTTATTCCTTTCCTCTGGACTTAACTGGTGAACTCCTGTGAATCAAAGTGCTCCAGGTAAAAGAGGAAAAAAATGCGACCTGATCTTAATTTATCACAAGATTGACAAGACTACTGCAGCCTTAGGGCCTTTTGGTCACTAAAAAAGTTACTTTTGTCACCAGTGAAAAATTTTAAGTCAACTGAATCATAAAATAATTTAAAATTATTTCATTAATAATTAATTGTTAATTAATATTACTAACTAGCTAAGTAACATATAAATAATCAAAATAATGTAATTAAATAATCAATTATAATATAAAATAATTATATAATATGTGATCAGTTCAAAATAATGTATTTTGTTATTGATGATCACATAAAATTTCATCCCTGAATTCCTTTTGAAGATTTGACATGTCTTCCATAAACAACCACTAGCTAAGAGCCATGTTAGGAAAAGTGGACTCAATTATATTCACTTAACAGAAAAGCTGAATTAGAAGGCCAGATAATACATGTAGTTCTGCTCAAGCTCTTGATTTTAGTAGCTGGGCTGGCAACTTCCATTTCAAGTTTTAAACTTAGTCATCAGAAGCTCTCCAAAATACTAGTCGTCTTGCTGACTTAAAATGGTTGCAACTTGGAGGATTGTACTGACCAGGGAATAAGGTTCACTTACCTACCAGACCACAAAAGTGGGCCAGCACCTCGCGATCTTGCCAGCCCAGACGCACAAAAGTTACATGTGATTCCATTTTCACTCGCCCAAAAGCATAGTTTACTAATGCCCTGGGCAATTGGAAACTGGGGACTGTTTCCTGCCTTGTGCAGCCCACCAGGGTCTTTAGAAAACTAACAAACTTGTTTATTATAATTATTATTCAATTGTTTTAGTACATGTACAGTGTACAGTAGTGTACACTGTTGTACAGTGTCAATGGGCCACTGTCATGATTTATCACTGATTAAAATTATAAGGTGTAGTACATGTAAACTGCCTGGGGATGACTCCTGTATAAAAAATGACAGAGGTGCTCATCATATCCTTTAGGGTGTTTAGGGTTGAAAGGTCCACAGAGGAGCTTTTATGGCACCTTTTAGGGTATTGCAATGGGAAAAATATGACAGGAGATATGTTATGTAAGAATTGGTACCTCTTAACCCTTTAAGCCCAAAGGGGTCTCCCTTTGACGAGTAAAATCGCCTGGCATGAGACAAAGTAAACTCTATACAGAGTAAACCCTAAGGGGTCTCCCTTTAATGAGTAAAATTGACACAGTAAAGTCTATAAGTCATCAAGATCATAATCACTTAAGAGAGAAAAAAATTTCAAGCCACACCAGAAAAACTGGATCTTGGTATCTTTTAGGAGTTCTTTTTGTAATTTCCAACAAGCAACCCTATTGTTTTTGTATGGGAGTCCTCCTCGGGAGTAACTCAGTGTTTAGTTTAGCAGGTATGTTACTGAAGCTGAGACATCAAATGTGCATTTAGATGA
>JAHPZR010014916.1:35000-43356 GCA_019787425.1 Platygyra sinensis | reverse complement strand
TTATCCAGAGTTAAACTGTATTTTCGTTTTGCGTGCGAAACAGAAGATTTTGTAATCGATCTGGAATTTTTGTTTCTGTTCACTTTCGAAGGGAATATTCAATGCGCTATAAAAGGTATTGCGGCTGGCCATGGAATACGATGATGGTGATAAATGTAAGACCGTGTTTACTTCGCCAGAAGCAATGGTGGAATTTCTGAGGAAAAAAAGTTAAAACTTAGCCTTAGCGCTTGTAAATTCATATTCGTTTGAATGGTCAAAGTATTTTTTCCTTAGACGTAAACAAATCTCTCCGATTACAACACGCTATGCAAAGAATATTATCATTGAATCACGCAACTTGTACTGTTCACTTTCGCTCGATCACGCAACTCATGATCTGTTGACCCGTCAATATACTAAAAATCCAGAGCTTTGTAGTGTGCGCTGTGGAGATGAATTTGGCTTGGAATTTTCCTGGAACGGAGCGCTTAACCCTGTACTATGGTTCTGTGGAGGAATTGGGGCGGCTGGCATCTTTTTTTTGCTTCAAGAAGGAGTTACTTTAAAACCGAGTATGTAGCTTTTACTCTTCTCATGAGAGGAAACTCAGAAAACGATAACTCGCTTATAAGGTTCAAACCGCGCTGAAACGCAAGATGACTATAAAAAAAGACAACAAGCCTTTGAGGTCAGTTACTTTTATTACACTGAAAATTTTTACTAAAATTTAGGCTAAAATGTCTATTGACGTTTGGCGCGTGCCATTGCTGATGTTATTAAAAGCTGTATGTTCACCTCGTTAGACCTCTCAAGTGTGGTCTACTCATCAAGCTTATTTAAGGCGGGGGTACACCCGAAAGCCGTGTTTTGGCTGGGTTTTATGTTTTTAATGCAAATACCTCGTTTACGTTTCAAGCAATCAAGAATCTCTATGCTCATTTCACATATCTATGTTTTGGGTCGTTTTGTAAATTTTTTGGTGATTTTTAGGTATATTTGGAGATAAATAGTTTTTCTTAAAGGATTAGTAAAATTTATGGATATAGGAAATTTGGAAGATTTGGTGTTGTTTTAAAATTAGAGTTTGAAGTTAAAAATAGGTAGATACACTCCAAACAGTTGCCCAACAACCTGGGGTGCCATTGTGCGGTCGGGAAACTGTCTGGTGGTGTTCCAAAACCCTTTTTTTCTCTTCCAACCTCTCTTTAAACTTACCAAAATTTCACTGAATTTCAGGTGAACCCCCTCCTTAAGCGATATGGCAGAGGCTGTACAACGTCGGGCGACTAAGCTCATGGTTGGGAATAGGATTTCTTACAAAGAACGTTTGAATAAGACTGGTCTATTGTAGCTATCTTCTAGACGAATCTATTTACTCTTCATTTTTTTTTATTCAAATGCCTGCATAGTTATTATGACCTCGATATCCCTAATTATCTGCAGTTTTATAATTCTGAGCATTAACCCGATATTTTGTGGAACACTGAACTAACTTTTAAAACTAACTATGCAAGAACAGAATTATTTAGTCCGTCTTTTTTTTCTAGAGTTGCTCGTCTTTCGAAAAATTTACCTATATCTATTCGGAAGAGGGAATCACAAATCAATGTTCAAAAAAGACCTAAGACTATACTGTTTTGCTACTGATAGCAGAGATTTAATGTAATTGTCATTTAATTTCAGTCGGCATTATTTTTGTAACACATAATATTTTACTATATTCGTTTTATAATACTGCCTGTCATTATGGACATTTTATTCATGTTCTTGTTTTACATATATTGTTTCTGGTGGCCTTTATCACCAGGGAAGTTCATTCCTGTTGCTAGGTCTTCCAGCAGCTACTTATTTATATGTTTGTATGTACATATGTACTTAAAAGTAAAGTAAAGTACAAACCCTTTGTAACATAACACCTTCATTTGCTGAAAGGGGAGAGTCACGTTTCGCGTAATTTAAGTCGGTTGTAATGGAACAGTAGATGACGGCGGTAACTATATCACGTTTCACAAGCTGAACGTTTGCGTAAAGATTAAAAAGATAACAAACGCGCAGTCGGACAGTGTGAGTAACCGTGAGTTTTAAAGCGTGGTACCATATCGGAAACCCGAACGCTATAAAGAAGCTAACCATTAACCCCTTGCATTAACCCTAACCCTAATCAGTATTTTCAGTGCTTAGGCCTATAATCAGTATTTACTTTGTGTACACATCACAAGATATCCAAGGGCGGATTGAGATATGGAAACAAGTCCTAACCATCTTTTAAATTGTTTCCAGGTAATGATTTCTCGCAAAACGTCGTTGCTAAATATTGACGTTGATATTGCAAAAAAAAAAAAAAAAAACATAAAGACGTAAGAATCGGAATATGGTTTATCGTGGTCTGTACTCTTATCGACAACGAGTACGCGCCATTACACTTTTCCCAAACATTTTTTTTTCGTATTCGTATAATATACAAGCAACAATTTCTGCATTCAGATTGATTAAAAACATATCAATTAATTCCAAATCAGTGGAATTTCACCAGTGCCACGCTAAACCACATATGCACTCGATTTGTTTTTTATCACAATATCAAAGATAACGAAAGAAATCCTTGCCAAGATTTGTTGACAATTGAAAACACCGACTCGGACTTGAAAGTGTACGCGCTGCATTATGCAAATGAAGTACTTGTGCGCGTTAGACTTTCCTTTCAAAAACTTTTGCAAAATCGCTCAACATACAGAAACAATACGAAAAAAAAAATGTTTGGAAAAAGAGTAATGGCGCGTACTCGTTGTCGATAAGAGTACAGACCACGATAAACCATATTTCGATTTTTACGTTTTGATGTTTTTTTTTTTTTGCAATATCAACGTCAAAGAAATGTATTTACATTCGGCGGAGCTGAACTGTAAGTGACAGTGACAAAGAATGTAAATATTTTCCTGTTGGCATGAAATGCTCGCGTGCCGCTATGGCATTAAGTTATTCTATTGTTGTAACCATATATAAGGTTTGACAGGTTGTAATGTATTCATCTCAGCTCTCGAACTTTTAAATTTTAATTTAAGTTCATTTTATCTTGTATGTCTGGTAATCTTACATCACCTCTAGCCCCCAGAGGTTACTGCGCCTACATTTGGTTGGGGAATACGTTCCCATTTTTCCCACTGGGTATTTGGGGTTTCGTATCAGGCGGTTGCACAAACTTTATGGCCTGAGTGGTATTTACTTACAGGTGTTATTGTAACCAATGTCTTATTTGAGCTTTGTAACGATACTCGGACGGCATTAAACACTCAGGCTCACAGTTAGAGCTGCACACCCATTCCTGTGTACGAGTCATGAATTTAAATAGGAAAATGTTTTCTTTCAGAGCGCGAGCTGAAAAAGGCATTGCGCGACACATTGACGCGAGCGGCGTGGTTGGGACCTAGTAATTTTTGATTGGTTCGTTCTGATCATGTGCATGCAAGTTATCCTTTACTCTTCTTTCGCCCGCCTGGGTTCAGCCGCTATATGGGGCGGGAAATAAAGGAGATTTCAGGGTCTGGACTAGGAGAACCAATAACGATCAAAAATTTTGTTGCAACCACGAAATCTAATTATTAATTAATCGTATCTATAACAAATTTCGGGAATAAAAAATGTCTTCTGAGAACTTCTTTTGAGCGAAAACTTCTGTGGCGCTTTCCCTAAGTTTTGAAAACCGTAGAAAACATTGCGAAGCCACGCGCACGTAATTGACGTGAAAATCACGAGGGTATCCAATTACAGGAACCCAATTGCAAAAAGTTCAAATCGAACACCTGCAATTAGACACCCACGTGATCGGGCACCGATTACGTGGCAAATAGGCGCGGAGAACCAATCACTTTTGTTATAGATACGATTGTTATTATTATTATTATTATTACTATTATTATTGTTATTATTGTTATCATTATCATCATTATCATTATTATTATCATTATTATCATTATTATCATTATTATTATTATTATCATTATTATCATTATTACCATTATTTTCATTATTATCATTATTACCATTATTATCATTTTTTTTAAACATTATTTTCATTATGATCATTATTATCATTATTGTCATTATTGTCATTATTATCATTACAGTCATTATTATCATTGTTATGATTGTTATTATTGTTATCATTGTCATTGTTATCATTGTTATCATTATCATCATTATCATCATTATCATCATTGTCATCATTATCATCATTATCATCATTATCATCATTATCACCATTATCATCATTATCATCATTATCATCATTATCATCATTATCATCATTATCATCATTATCATCATTATCATCAGTATCATCATTATCATCATTATCATCATTATCATCATTATCATCATTATCATCATTATCATTATTATCATTATTATCATTGTTATCATTGTTATCATTGTTATCATTATCATCATTATCATTATTATTATCATTATTATCATTATTATCATTATTATCATTATTATCATTATTATCATTATTATCATTATTATCATTATTATCATTATTAGCATTATTAGCATTATTATCATTATTAGCATTATTAGCATTATTAGCATTATTAGCATTATTAGCATTATTAGCATTATTAGCATTATTAGCATTATTATCATTATTATCATTATTATCATTATTATCATTATTATCATTATTATCATTATTATCATTATTATCATTATTATCATTATTATCATTATTATCATTATTATCATTATTATCATTATTATCATTGTTATCATTATTATTATTGTCATTATTATTACTAATAAATAATAGGACACCTGCTGGAACAGTGAGGAGTTTCCTCGTTCATTCATTAAAGGATCTTGGAATGGATTCTGGTGGTCCTTTATTTCCATGACTACAGTCGGGAAAGACTTTTACCCGATCTCAGTGTCC
This sequence comes from Platygyra sinensis, assembly GCA_019787425.1. Lineage (NCBI taxonomy): Eukaryota > Metazoa > Cnidaria > Anthozoa > Scleractinia > Merulinidae > Platygyra > Platygyra sinensis. Next base: position 38,444 of record JAHPZR010014916.1, on the reverse strand, counting down.
GTCATTGTTAAATTAGTTATCAACAAAGTTAACAACAATAATTCGGGGTACTTACCTTAGAAACAAGGTTAGGAAAGTTAAATGGACGGAAGATTCCAAGTTCTCTCGACAATCCTCAAATAAGACATGCACAAATTGACCGCAAAAACGACGTCCTGAAAGGATGATATAAGTTTATTTTATTGGGGTCTTATGAAGACCCCTATGCTACCATCGGCGGGGTTTATTTGTCTGCGTGTCGGGTATCGCGAGGTCTTCTGGGAGGAATTTAGTAGGCTTATATGACGTCAGCTTTCGATACAGCCGCCATTGCTGTATTGAGTACATGTAATATTTTTGCACAGCTTACCGTCGCGAGTTGGTTGCAGTTTCCAAGGTTAGTTGTTTTCCATTTTTAAATTGCTTTGGCTCGTTTTTGTTAGATATTATCTTTCTTCCCTCGCTGCCCTCGAGAACCATGTATTCTCTGTTATTTGCATTTAGATCCTCGCCGATACATTCCGCCGATACAAGCGATTTGTTTCTCAAGCAAGCCATTAACTTATCCAGGCTCGGCTAGTGTTCAGTGTGGATTGCACAGGAGAACTGAGTATCTGCTTTCGCAAGATCTCACCTTCTAATAACCCAAACGAGTGTCAGTTATTGGACTCGATGTACTCCTATCACGTGAATCGTATGCATGTACTTCTACTGCTGTGAAGTTATTTTGAGCAGCTGTGAATGCAGTCAAACTGCTGAACTTAACTGTACTAGAGCTGTTTGTTAACGACATGACAATATTAACTGCGAGTATGGGGACATAAGTTCAACAATATCGGTCGAGGAAGCGAAGGATGCTTTATCACATGTTCAATGGGGATGGATTCTTACCATGTCTTAGCTAAATGTGTTTTACTCGACAACATTGAAACAAATTCTGGACATGTAAAGAAATGATGAGCTACATCTCGTCTATATCCTGTTGCTTTTGAGGGGAAGTGAACGACGTGGAGAACAATCCAGGCCCTGCAGTATTGAATAACACTAATCCAACAACCACTGTGTCTGCTGGCCACAACTCCAGGAACTGACCGAAGCACACTTTGGTAAACTTGGCGCTGGTAAGCAGTGTACGATGTTTTACAATTATGTTCACCTATTTATTGTTAAAATTTACAATCAAATAGAAGACGCTGTACTCGGAATATGCTTATTGGATTCAGCCTATAGAGTGCCACAAGATATTAATTCTGTCCAAAAAAGTGTTGACGGTCATTAATGCAAGCGCGGCCGTAACACTACTAGAACAGAGACCTGAAAAAATTTTCCAGGTCTCTGTTCTAGTAGTGTTATGACCGCACTTGCATTAATGACCGTCATCACTCAGTTGCTGCTATGGACAAAATTTATTTCACTCTTTACTATACTTGGGCGAAGTATAACGTCCACATATAAAGGGCTAACCCGTATACGACCGCTCTCATGTGGCTTTGATAGCTCAGTTGGGAGATCACTGCACCGGTATCGCAGAGGTCTTGGGTTCGAATCCCGCTCAGAGCCTGAATTTTTTTCAGGTCTCTGTTCTAGTAGTGTTACGGCCGCACTTGCATTAATGACCGCCATCACTCAGTCGCTGCTATAGACAAAATTTATTTCACAAAAAAGTGTTTTGGCCGTTTACTGTTACAATGAGGTTACACTTAACTAATAATCCAGGTTTGCCAGAATGTACATTCAATACAATGTAATGCGATTTAATACATTGTTCATTATTTTTACTCTTGATATCAAACAATGCCCAATGCATATGTCTCTTAAAAATTCACTTGTGGAAACATTTTCAAACAATTTTCTCAAACTCATCAATAATTCATTAAGTTTAAACAATGTAAATCATAAATGCGATGGTGTTTGCATGTCTGATATTAATTGGTGTAGATGTTGCCATTTTAATTCGCCTTTCTCCTTAGTTTCAGTTGAGAAGATGGGAAGATGGGTGTACTTGGGTGTATAGTGTCAAACATCAAAGACCACACTCAATCATATTTCCAACACCTCAAATTTTGCCAAATATTTTCCGCTCTGTCTTTAAAATTTGTAATGACTTGTCTACCTTTTCACTTGTAGCAAGTCAACTCCCAGATGCTGATGTTTGAGAACAGCATTCCAACCGAAAGGAATAGAATTACGCATAAGACCCCAAGTACGCATTGCGGACCTATTTTTCTCATTTAGTGTCGTTTACACCATCTGTGCTTTCAAATGATTATTTTGCAACAACGCTCATTCCACCGGCTAATTACAGTAAAACTATCATAAATAAAAAGCAGTTTCTTTCTGCATGAGGTATGGCGACAAAGCTCCAAAGTCGATCGTGGCTAGAATTTTCTGTATCGTTTGGATCCTAGGCCTGTTGGGCCTCATTATCATGGCAATCTTTGTAGCGAATATCACTTCAGCACTTACAGCTTTTTCCATGCAGTTGGATCCAGATGATCTCGTCAATGTGAAGGTTTGTCCAAATATCTGCTGTTTTTATATACTATAATAAATTTTAACAAGACGGGACTGGAGATTTTGCAGAAATCTAGCCTACCTTTTTCTCAGTATCAAAACCGATGATGAAATTTTATCTTCTTATTTACATTTGGATAATTCGTGTTAGGTTGCAGTGCTAGACAATGGTACAGGATACCAGCATGCCCTTGACGAAGACGCTAATCTAACAGTTTGGTGAAAATGATGTCTTTCAGCCTTGTGAGGTTCGGATGAGAGTAGCACTGTAATAGTCATTGCCTATTATATGATTTAATTCTCACAAGAAGGCAAATATTTTTCCAGCTAAAAAAAGTGAATGTTAAAGTAGATTGAAGTAGGAGAACAATGCTGATACTACGTGAAAGACGTTTTGAGACACCAAACAAGACAAGACCCGATAAAGCAGGATCGCAAGCGATCACAGCAACAGAGCCAACGCACATAAATTGCAAACTGACTCGTTGACTACATCAAGTTCTGTACTTTGACCCCACTTATTTCCAAAAACACGTGCTGCCACAGCACGTGTTTTGGGGCGCAGGCAGGGAGACAAAGTGTCACTTTTGCTGTCTCAAAGAGCAAAAAATAAATAAATAAATAAATGTGCCGTTTTTGAAATATAGACGCTTAAAGCTGAGATTAAGGGTGTTTTTAGCAGGTCATAGTGTTCCTAACCTATTGCGTCACGAAAATAATACCAACGTGTTCACCAATGATTGGGCATTTTTTTTTTTTTTTTGATACCATGATTGTAGCATCAATTGCTAAAGAGTAGTTATAATGGCAGATCAAAATCGAAGTCTTTGAATGTGCTGAAAACTGTTTTGAGCCACCTTAAGTTTTAATCCTGAATTAGCGTTTTTTGGCTTTCGAGCAACCGGGCCTGGACAGTTTTAAACTATGATACACAATGAAAGAACTGACAGG
>JAHPZR010014916.1:0-30000 GCA_019787425.1 Platygyra sinensis | reverse complement strand
GTTTTTTGTCGCTGTTACTCAATGATTAGCCTTTTTGCGATAACCAGAATATTCAAAGTTTCGGTAATTGTTATCAGCCTCAGCCTTTGGCTTCGTCTGATAACCCCTACCTCGACCTCGATTATTCTGGATATCACAAAAACCTCATCCAATAATTGTTTAATACTCAACAACTGGAATACAATTAAAATACTAACTGTATTACCTTCACCAAAATCCATCAGGGCCGTATCTAGTAGCAGGCAAATCAGGACACTTGCCTGAAATATTTGTTCACATTTTTGTTGTTTGTAGGCATCATAGAAACCCTAAATACCTAGGAAGAGAATTAAACCTTGGACATCATCTCAGTCATCATTTTTTCATGGACTTTGCCTCAGTCATAACATTGCTCTTGCTAAGGCTATGATTAATTAATTTTCTTCAACCTCAGGATCGGCGTTCATTTATAGCTTAAATATTCGATAATACAAGCATTTAAACAGTATTCGACATCAAAAGGCAGTAAGAGGTTGTAAGCAGTTTCAGCTCACGGTAAGTGAAATTATAAACTTATCCGTCTAATGTATCCTCTCCAAAATGATTAAGAGTGAATATCGGTCAAAATCAAATGGCCACGTTCAAAAAATCCATTTTGCTCAAACTTTTCCAGTTTGAAGGCTTAGGTAAATAACTGAAGAGAGCCAAGATAGTGTTTTGAAATATCCAATAATGGGAGAAATTTACAAAAAACGGTCATCGCACCAAAAGCCAACAGATTTCACTTCGCGATAATACGAAATGTTTATTGCACTTTTTGAGCTTCTTGGTGCACAGACGTCTACATTGCTGTGAAACAATCTTAACTTTAAATGAATACATTAAATCTTCCTTCATCGAGATAAGTGATTATTCTCATTTCTTGTGTTCTCTGACCAAGGTAAGCCCCGATTAAGCAGAGACACATTTCTATTTAAAACAAAGCTCGAAAATTATGCGGAATCAGTGAGGAGAAAAAGCTAGCCCGTAGTGCTTCAAATCGTCTGATATTCTAGATAAATACAGCTCGTTAAATGAATTTTAGGTTTTTAGTTTCACATTTGTGGGATCTAATAGCAATTTTGCATGAACGCCAACCAATTACTCAAACAGAAATTTCACTCATAAATGTACAAGGTTGAAAAATGTTTTATTAAAACTCCTGCATTGTTTTACAATACTTAAAGAATGTTGCTTCAAGATATTATAGATTTCCCTAATGTGTTGTAAACTATAATAAATTAAAATTTCTGCTTAACTTTAACTCTAGCTAGTTTAAAAATGTGGAAAACATTAATTCTCTAATAAGAAAAGTGGTTTTATAGTCCATATGAAACCACAACAGTTAATTAGAACTCTAATGACGAGACCTTACTTGATTTAACACACATTTCAACTAATTTTCCTTCAGTGACTAAGTCTTCCTTTCTCGTTTTCAAAACAAATGAAAAAGTTGGTTGATCAACATCAAAACCAACTGCAACCTGAAGTCAAATTTACACTTATGTTTTATAAAACTGTAACTTGCTTAATTCAATTAAAGTTTGGCCACGGGCAAGAGGAAGATCAAGCTACCATACACTGTAGCTGGTGCTTGCTTTCACATATATGCCAATCACATCTATATCAAAATTCAAGGAAGGATTTTGACTCTAAAATCCATTACAGGCTAGGGTTTTCATTAAGAGCCAGACACCAGCGGCAAATTGACTGGCTGCAAAGATAAACTTAATGGTTGGTTTGACCATTTAGCGAAAAGTCTTATAAAACATTAAGTTTAAATAGTTTTGTCTTCCTGTGAAAACCAAAAAATACTAATGAAACCCCTAGTCTGTTATTAATCATTCGACACTCACAATTCAGTTGCTGTATTTCCTCAAACATTAACCAGGGTGATTATTTTTATTTTTGCTCTAAAAGGGGGCGATCATTCAAGGGAAAGCGATTATTCGAGGGAGGTGATTATTTCAAATATTTCTCACAGAAGGTCGCTCCCTAAATATTATTCACCAAAGTGGAGATGAAAAGTAGTGGATATTTGCCGAGCCACGAAGCAGCGAGGTAAATATCCACCACTTTCACCGACACTGAGGTGAATAATTGTTTTAGTAATATACCACACAAGCTCAATAACAAGCGGCCCAAAGAGTAACTATATTTGTGACAATATACTGACAAATGCCATTTTGTTTTTCTTTGGCTGCTCGGAGGTGAATAGTAATTGGCTAATCAACCCCGAGCTAGCTAGCCAATCAGCGTGCGTGAAAAGTACTATTCACTTGTGTGGTATAATTTACCACACAAGTGAATAGTGCTTTTCACTCACGCTGATTGGCTAGCTCGGAGGTGATTAGCCAAGTTCTATTCACCCCGATCTGAGCAGCCGAAGAAAAACAAAATGGCCTTTGTCGGTATATTGTCAGAAATAAAGTTACTCTTTGGTCGACTAGTTATTCAGCTTGTGTGGTATCTACCAAAACAATAATTATTCACCTCAGTGTCAGTTAAAGTGTTGGTATATTTACCTCCACTTCAATGAATAATTGTTAATTATCATACCAAGCAATAGAGAAAAAGTGAAATACATGTTTCATGTATTACCAATTATTTGAGGAAGGCGATTACTTTAAATATTTCGGTCAAAGGGGGGGGGGGGAGGAATTATTCAAGGGAGGGAGGCGATTAATTGAGGGGCAGCTATTATTCGAGGAAATACAGTATCTCACAAGTCAGCACTTAAGGCCCAAGCTGGCGCAGACTTTGGATGGCAATGGAGGCTGTTTACCACAAAACCTCCTTCCTCCCGCTTGACCATCATCCTCTTTCCCCGTTCACTTCTTGCTCTGTTTGCTTTTCTGTCCAGACTTTTCAGTTCCCTTGTCAATTCATCTGAACGCCATTCAAACTGTTTTACAACCAATTTTGTCATTCTCCCTTGTCCCTCATCTTCATCTGAATTTGTTTCATACACACTCCCCTCAGGTGACATGTAGTCAATGGAGAGCACTTCCTCCAGTTTCCTTTTTTTCTCCTTCGGGTACATCGACTGCCTCAGTGTTGCTCGGCGAGACTTGAGTTTCTGCAAGAAATACATGTATACAAATTAATAATTACAATTAAATCAAAGCAGCTACAAGCATGGTTTGGGGCACTAATTAAGACAAAAAAACATCAACTAAGCAATGCAAAATATCTCAGATATCATGCAATGAAAAAAATTCTCTGTTCAGAATGTGAAAAAAGCAAATTAAAGTACAAAGTCAGTCTTACACCAGTAAAAGCCAAGTTGTGCCTAATATAACTGGTCAATCCAATTGCATGAAGACTTCACTAACATATTTTACTGTTACAAGACACACACTGCACTTCAGTTCATGTGTGTAGGCTAATATGTTTCAATACACATGTGAAGTTGCTTCAAACATAATAATACACATGCAAAAATTACTTGATTCTGATTGGCTGAGAGCAGTGCAGTTTAAGTGTAACACCAGTGCAAATTACACATTGTAATTCTCGATTATGATTTGCAGAAAGATAATGAGAAATTTTGTAGGCCAATGATCAATGACAAAAATTTTGTACAGAAACTCTGAAAAAAGTTTTCTCAAATGCGCAAAAATGGCTTTAAGAAACATCTTCCAGCACTTTTATCGCCCAGATTTTTTCATGTTTGTATTATTAATAAGTAATCATATTGTTTTTCTCGTTCAATTTGAAATTAATTTGCACTTGTGAGTTTTTCAAAAAGCTGAAATGATTATACATGACAGATGAGTCTTGGGTTCCTGTGAATCTAGTTTCTTTCCCCTTTTTTATCCTAATGTACAATTCCTCATGCCTATTATTATTGTCGTAAACAATTAACATAATGGAATGCTAAAACCTTGAAGGTTTTAGCATTCCAGATTCCACTGTAAGTGTGGATGTAGCCATATCATTTATACTTACATTCTAATAGAACAGGATCAGCCTCTTTGAAAGCTGATGTTGCCTGGACACCTCTCTCAATTTCTCGGGTGACTTCAAGATTAGTGTCATCATTAAAACTGAAAAGTAAAAAAGAATACAGTCATGTACATGTACTGTAAGTACTTTTTCTGTGCTAAGCTTGAAAGAAAAATGGTTTGATGGATCACTTATGTCTTTGGCCTTCTTTTTCCATCAATCAGATTTCCTTGCAGCTCTAAGTTGTGATACTATTATACAGGTAATGAAGTGGTATGAAAAGGCCAAAAGGGCCCTACAGTATTTTGTACATGCATTTTTTATACAGTATAGGACATAATCATGATGATGAGTTAGAAAAGCACAAAGCTACAAGATAGTTGTAAAATCTCTGAAAACTAAATTTATGCAGTTTGACTTTCCTTGAACTATTTATTCCAATCTCGCTCTTGGCATTGTAGGGGCATTGATATGTGAGCGAATGTACTTTATTGTCAGTTTCAACACCATTTTGACATGAAAGCAGCAAAATTATGATGATTATCATCTGCAGTATACAATGTAGTGTACAGTGACCACCAGAAATATAAAGCCACAAAAAGAATTCCACTATCAGGATGTCAGCTCCATCAGGATACTGCAGGGTACAGGTAATAAATTATAACTACTCATTCACAGGTTATGCCTGATAACTTCAAGTAGACATGCCAAAAAAAATCTCCTGACAAATGCTAAATTTTAAATTTTAGAGCTCCTCTTGTCACACAAAGTAACAGCATTTATCTATAATTTCCTACTTTGCATTGCTTTGCAAAAGCATTCATGTATTGTAGCTATCATATTTCCAATGATTACATGTGTATTTTAAACCAGTGCAATAATATGTAAATTTGCATTTGGCAATTTTATCTGATGAGTGCTGCACACAAGTTGTGTGCTACGAAACTAAATGGCAATAAAATGTCAAGTCAAATTTACAGCTGCTCAGTTCGTCATCTGCTATAATCACCCTCTAGTTTACTATTGAGCACTCTGAAAAAAGATCTGCAAATCACCTTGTTTACAGTATATACATGTATAATATATAGTCTTAGAGACTGACTAGTGAAATGCCAAAATTTGTTTGTCAATACAATTTTTCAATAGCTCTTAAAACATTAATCTTAAAAAAGTCCCTATGGCCCCCTAAATAGTCATAAATACATACATGTGTCTTGTAAGCCAGGGTTCTACTTTGCAGATTTTCTTGATTTTTTCTTCAAGTTAGTATGCCAGGGAATTTACATGAAGCACTACCAATTTAACTTTATCCTATAAATAAAATACAATATGCATAAAAGATTAGCTAAGTTTATGTGTAAATCCATATTGGGAAACATCAAATCAAGCTTGCATGTACTAAGGAAAATATCATAATAAATTAATCAGTAGATTTTACATTGTATATTAGTTTGATCTAACAGTTTAATTCACCAACATTGAATAACTGTGTCTTTTGAAATCAAGGTTACATTAACTTCCATCTGTCAAACAGATCTTAAATCAAACTGTTGTGTGACAAAGACTGAATGTCAGAGAATGTGGGTCAGGACCAAAACCCAAAATTTGAGAGAGTGAATTCAGTGTTCAATGTCTTTTACGTAGCCTCCGGTTACAACCAGAGGTAATTCCATACATCTTAAGCAAACCTTACAACTGAAGCTTAACTTACTTCTACGCACAAGACACACGGGAAGACAACAATGGCTTACCTGTTGTTGTTGATTCGTACATCCCTATGTATCGATGTTTTCACCGAATGTATGCTACCAAAAACTGCTTGAGATCGTGCACAGAGAAGAAGAGAAGGTGAACTGAATTTTATCCGCCAAAGTAGTGTTTTTAAACAGTGAAAAAGGACCAAGAGATCGATACAAGCTCCCGGCTACACGACATTTCACACCTTTCAAAAAGGACGCCAAAAAATGGCGCGGGAACCGAGAGAACCTGGTATCTAATTTGGAAAGCCGCTGATCGGTGCTTGTTGAAGGCCGGGCACTCAAAATGCTGCTGTACAGGTCGTCACTGTTTCGTTGCAAGTCGTTTCAAATACATCAATAATTTCGTTTCAAAAGTAACCTCGAGGAAAAAATCAAATAAGTCAAAAGCGTTACAGGTTATCGAACAGACATCTTCAATGTCCATTTCCGCGGCGTTCTAATCCATTAGTCGCTTGAGTTTCTCACGACTTCGCGTTTCGTCGCGCTTGTTTAACACAACTTCGTGCCGGGCTGTTTTTATGAAAGTCGTCGGACTTACATTATGGACTTCTGGCAAGGCAAGTTGTCGAAAGGCAGTTAAATCATAACATGACCTTTCAGGTTCCTGCACAGAAATTCACATCCCTTGGCGTAAAGTTTGAAACTCTTGTAACAAAGGGATTGCTATCATACTCAGCTAAGAGTAGGACAGTATTAAAGAGTAATTTACAAAATTGTTATACTGGTTGGTGATGACTTTTAAATATATAATTTTAAAGAATAAACTGTTAGGTAATGGATAATTGAAAGTTGTTTCCTTGCTGTTATTTGTTTGTTTATTTAATTACTACTTCTTTTTACTTTTTTTCTCTATTGAAATTACATAACAGCTTCGGCTCTAAAACCTCAAACCCAGACATTTACCTGTGAAAAAACACTCAATAATCAATGAGGAGAAAGATATATAGCGATTAAGACATCACTGTTTTCTGCTTCAAATTTATTCAGTTTAACCCTATATTTGTCTTTTAACAAATGTGGCGTCGTATTTATAATGCATTTGTTATACATTTGTCTTGGACATATGTGATGACATATTTGTCTCAACTTTAGCCTCTTTTGTCTCCCGACAAATGTTATATCAGATTTGTCTAACATTTGTCTTCTAGCCAAATACAGTCAAATCCGTGATTTCATCCAGTGCAAAATTCGAGAAAATTTCAATTCAGTACCTTTGAAGCTTGGTATGTAACGCAACACGCCAAATATTATTTTCTGACGTTTTGAAACAAAAGGTGTGACTTATGTTAAAAGATGTAGGTGCTTCGAGAAACTGAAAAATTTGGAGTGTTTGAAGCGTTCATAGTCTTTTGTCCTTATCAATGAGATTGTCCATTTCAAATTTTTTTTCAGTTTCTTGAAACACACCCAGTTGCCAAAATTGTTCTTCATTCGTGTCTCAATATTAGAAAATCTGAAGGACATTTAGTCGCTTTTGATATCCTTGTTTCACTGTGTGAACAGTATGACCGAAACTGCTTTTTTACGCCACAGATCCCATCGAATTAAAGAACGAACTTAAGTGGTATCGTGTTTGTGGCGTGTCTCTAATGTTAAAACACGTAACCTCCTCCAGTTACTTACCTAGATCTTCAAACTCGCAAAGTTTGAGCAAAATCGATTCTTCGACCGTGGCCATGATCTATTATTATTATTATTATTATTTATCATTTAATTTATCATGTAGTTTTTGTTTCATCTTTAATATACTCACTTTGGAGGTTGGTTGGCTGCATCTTGATATGCTTTAATGTGACAGCGCGATGCTGTTAGTGAGTTCATGTGTGCCAGTCATTACTTGGCTGTGTAGCCGCGTGATGCGGTTCCAGTCAAGACCCACAAATTGACCCTTGCTCACCATAGAGTCTCCAGTAGCTCAGTGGTTAGAGCATCCGACTAGATCACGGAGGGTCGTGGGTTCAAATCCCATCTGGGACTCGGATTTTTTCCGAGTTCTCCTACATTTAATTTATCATGTAGTTGTTGTTTCATCTTTATTATTATTATTATTATTATTATTTTCGTGGCAATCACTCCCCACTAGAGAGTGTAAACAACTACAAGCAAAAGCTCCAAGATGCTGTTACATAACCATAAATTAACTGGTATAATATTGAGGGAGTAGAGATCATTTTCAAGAAATCAACAGCCTCAGTTGTAAATAATACCAAATACAATTCTCTTAGCTCGATCGCTCTTGCTGACTGACCAAATGCAACGGCGGCCAGTAAGCTTACGAAACCTATAGGAGGAGACTGTTATGCTATTCTATGCCATGCCAAGTTTATCAGTGTAAAGATTGGCGTGAGTAGTGGCACCTAGTACATAGGAAGAGCTACTATCGCTGGCCCCGTGTTTGCCTTTTCCGTATTTAGCAATGTAATGGTTATGATGTCTACATCTTAAGAAACGCATACGAAAGTGATACGGTGTCGTGGCGTGTCAACTGTCTCTCCATCTTATAAGGGACCTTACACATGTATGACGATGACGGCGACGGCGAAGACGACGCTCAGTCAAAATGTATTTTTATTCTCACTTATTTGGAACTATTCAGTGTGTCTGTCGGTAGTAAAATTTGCCCCTGTTGAATATGCTTCGAATGGATTCAATCCTAAATAGAAATACGAAAAATTAGTTGTTGTGGTTCACCTTCTCCAGCCAACGTAGAATTTGGTCATCTCACGTTAATTGCTGTTTTGCAGAGGACGGCAAAGAACTGTACCAAGAATTGTAATGCACTTGTACAGGCACCGTTCTGCGTATTAAGCCTTTAATTTAGTGACGTTCTTGTTGACGTTGTCGTCGTGTTTTCTATGGGCTGGTTTACACCAGTGACGGAAGCGACGGAAGCAGAGTCGTAAGCGGAGTCGGAATCGGAAGAGAGTTCTGATCTAGTGTGAATCGACACGACGGAAGCGGAATCATAAGCTTCTTTTTCCTCAGGTAACCTCTCAGCAGACTCAGTGCTACGGTAATTAATACCCAAACGGAAAAACCTGAGAAAACTGCAGCCATACAACAGCATGATCCTGACTAACGAAAACGCCAAACAAATGAAACTGTCTTCACTTCTGTAATATATAGATTTAGGTCACCCTAAAAGCGGAGCTCCTGTAGCCCGATTAGGCTAACCCAGGATAAGGTTAAAATTTTGATTTCAATTTTGTAACTTTGCAGTAAAGTTTTCTGTATATTGTTTGACTTTCTCTTTTGAGTTTAATAATCACAAAACGAAACACAAAACAAAAGCTGTAAACAAAAAAAAATTGTAGAGAAGAAACAGCTATAATTTGGTTGGCTTTTTAACCTGGCCCCGGTTGTTCGAAGGGTGGATAACGCTATCCACCGATAAATCGCTATCCAGTGGATAAGTGTTAACAAAATTTATTAAATCTATTTTGAAATCACTGGTGGTCCCTGTAATCTGATTGGCTCAAATTGGTGCAATTTATTCCCAAACTGCACAATTTTTTGCTCTAAATCACATCATTTTTCCAGCCAATGAGGAAGTTACACTTCAAACTTGCGGGCTGTCGCGGCGCTTTCGTGAACGCTTGCGTACCCTGTAGAACTTTCCAGTAACCAAAAATAACGCGCGCGTACAACTTAATTTAAGGTCGTGCGTATTTTGATGTAAAAGCGTTTCCGGTTCTGCTTTTTATTTAAAAGCCAGCTCAGTACTGCATCAATAAAATATTTGAATCGACCAAGTCCTGTATTTGGGCGATTTCAAAGTGGATGTAATAACACTTGCGGGCTGTCGCGGCGCTCTCGTAAGCGCTTGCGATACAGTAGAACTTTCTAGTAACCAAAAATAGCGCGCGCGCGCAACTTGATTAAAGGTCGCGCGCTGCTCTATTGTGTATTGAAGTAAAAGCGTTTCCGGTTCCGCTTTTTATTTAAAAACCGCCTCAGTTCTGCATCAATAAAATATTTGAATTGGCCAAGTCCTGTATTTTTGGGCGATTTCTAAATGGATTTAATAAAGTGGTAATTGAACTGAGTGGAGTGCAATTTTGGTCTTAAATCATAGCTGCGCGCTCGTTCGATTTTGAAATCACGCGTATGATTTCAGACCAAATTGCACTCCACTCAGTTCAATCACCATTATAAACCACGCTATCCACTGGATAGTGATTTATTCAGTGGATAGCGTTATGCAGCCCTTGAACAAACGGGCCAGGATTATAGTTAACAAGCTTCCGAACAACCTGGTTCTGTTTTCAACATCTGACATGACATGAGCCCGCGATCCAATCGAAAGCCAGCCCTTGGTCAGCGGTAAACTTTAACAGAACATATGACCTCGATAAGCTATAAACTTGAGCCCACGATATGATCACGTCATACTGGTCAGCGGATAACCTGACTTGACAGGTGCCAATTGATCATAACAGGATGTCATATATCAAAAAAGTACACGTAAACCAAGGCTACATGTCTCTGTCAACCTGACCGTCAACCTATTATTTGGAGTATGGCCGCCATCTTGCGCGACTCCACCACCGTCGTCGTCGTCGTGCGTACGCGCCCACGAGCAATACCGCTAGCCATGATCAACATGAGAAAATCAACTCATGGGTTTCCTTTTCTTTCCTATATGAGTATGGGGCTCCGCGCCTTGGCCCGAGCCGCTAATACATACCGGTCTGAATTTTTCATTGTTTAGCGGCATCCTCCCATGCTAGCCTTTATTTTTTGCTGTTGTCTTTGAGGTCCTTGCGGGACTCGTCATAAAAAAAAAAAAAAAAAACGGAGAACTGTCTCACAGCTGTTGCCAGTTTTTCCTCTATAGCCGCAATTTTTTTTGCTCTAAGTTTGAAAGGGACTTGTAATGAGTGTTTTGATTGGCTGATAATTCCGTTTCCGACGCCGACTACGTTCACTCTGTTCTCACTAGATCGGAATTGACTGAAGCGGAAACGGAATCGGAAGAAAAAAAAACTCTTCCGATCTCTCTGACTCCGAGCTTCCGACTCCGCTTCCGATTCCGATTTTTGATTTTCACTGGATCGTAACACTCCTTGCGCTTCCAATTCCGTCGCTAGTGTGAACCAGGCCTATGAGGCCCCTGTCAAGCGGCAAACTAAAATTGACAAAACCGCGTTGGCAAACTCAAGTTGGTGTGTGTGTGAACGGCACAAAAACAGTCGGCAAACACGTTGGCAAACTGTTGGTGACAAATAGAGTTTGCCTCTATTTTCGCCGTATCTGGCGTGTTAACTATTGACAAACATGTGTTGGTAATTGTCAACCAATCAAAACACGCGTTCTCAGTTCACTTGATTTATTTGCATGGCACTTCACAAAATGGGGGAATCGAGTCAACACTTTTTTAATTTATCGAGGAGGTTCACAATTGTCCAGCTGTGAGAGACACTTCATCCATAGTCTACAAAGAAACTAAAACAAACAAAAGAAAATGGAGAAGTTAACAGACAAACTGGATTTAGTCCAAACCTTTACTTTCCACCGCTTTCTGTTTCTTCCCTTCTTTTCTCCTATTTTACTGTTCTAAGTAAGTGCCATTGCCTTAAACAAGTCGGCCATGTTGCAAATTACCGTTCGTTGTCATCTGACGCGAGTTTGACTTCTGAAGGAAAGGGTTTGCCAACTTTTTTAAGCTACGACGGAGACGCCGAAGAAAACGTCCATTAAAAAAAACGAGTTTACATTTTACCTACGAATGTCGCAGTGCCCTAAAGTTATTTACTTTGTTCATCACTGTGAAAACTATCACGAAACTGAATCTAGGACACATGATAAATTCAAAGAACTATAACACAAGTGCACAGACGTTGTTCTGCTCATCAAACCTTTTGTTTACTAACCAGCGATATCAGGCGTCCCCTTTTTTCACGGCAAAATAAAATGGGATCCCCTGATCGCAGGTTATTTGTTTACTGGCAACGTTGCCGTTGCCGCTGTCGTCGTGGTTTTCAAGCTCCCTACATGTAATTTTATCTGTCATAGCAACTCAGGGCATCAAATTTGAGCCAAATGTCGTCTTTATTGATTGCATTCGACACCTTTTTAGTTTCTTAAGTGACAGTGTAGAATTAGTACTGCAATTGACTGATGTTGCCATACTGTTTTCGACAGTCGTTAATATTTAGCAATTATCGAATTCGGCTTTCCTAGGATATGAAGAATTCTGCAGATCAAGGAGCGTGTTATCCACAGAGGCCGAAGGCCGAGGTGGATGACACCCTCCGAGATCTGCAGAATTCTTCATATCCTACTAAAGCCGAATTCAATAATTGCTTTATTATCCATTCAAAATATTTCCCCGTTCTTAAAGGAGTTTGGCCATTTCGCTCTTTGTTGTTCCGCTCACCAAAAATACATAACCTCACCCCCAGGCTTTCTTGGTCAACATTTCAATAATCTGCAGCGGGCTGCACTTTAGACGTTATTTTGACGTCATTGATTCAATAATTTGCAGCAGGCTGCACTTTTGACGTCATTGGTTCAATAATTGGTCAACAGCAGCTGGTTATGGTAAATTATGAGTGTGGTTTTAACCAATCAGAAACGGGGAAATATTTTGAATGAGTAATAATAACCTCTTACTAACCGTGCCGCACTGGGGAATATTGGCCCGGGGTCGGGGCAGTACGTTCGCGAGGTCCGTACAAAAACGACCAAGGGCCAATATTCCCCAGTACGGCTAGAGCTAGCTGGGTTAGTAAATAGTTTATTATAAGGGAACTCGGGCCATGCTTGTTTTGAATTTGAAGGCTTTTGAAAACAAAAAAATACACAGGTGGCCGATGACCGTTTTCATGGAAACGGTCAGTACGGCGTAATCCTGACCAAGAAAGAACCAATCAGAACGCTCAGATTAGCCTTGCCATTTAATAATTGTCATTATTAAAAAAAACCTGGATCATTGGATAATGCAATTCGAGAGTTTTCGTCAGTTGGCCCATGATGGTATATGAGCCATTATACCATGATCTACAAAAATGGCGAGGATGTACGTGATTTTTTTAGGCCTTTTTGTTTTTATTGTTTTCTAGTTTTCTATAAGTTTTTTAATAAAACAATTATTCCACTCGCGCTTGTTGGATCTGAGATGATTATAGCCAACTCGGCGCTACGCGCTTTGTTGGCTATCTATCATCTCATGTCCAACGCGCGCTCAAGGAGTAATTATTAAATATATAATAACAAACCTCTTTCTTGTTTTACCAATAGAACGATAATGAGCACGTGGTCTTGGATCATAGTGTTCCCGGTGATTGTCATTGCTCTTGGTGCTATTCAGTTGCGAACTGCCTCGGCGACTGCAAACGAGTCCACATCTGGCAATGAAAACGGAGACGATGAGCACGCGAAAAACCCGGAAGAAAATGATTTGGTAATAGCGTGGATTGAAAACCCTCCATACTTAACATCACTTACCAATGAATCGCTAGAACCCCATGGTATGCTGAGGGACGTACTCATGAGGTACTTAACTGAAATCGAATGCGGTTTTTATGGTCGCATTAAATACGGTGTTTCTCTAGTTCGAGCTGACAGTGAATTTCACATGATTGAGCTTCTGAGGCAAAACAAAGTCCACGTCGCTGCTCCCATATTCGAGCCTACAAACCGACGGTACGACGAATTTTTATTTTTCAAACTCATTGATTACCCTGGGAGCGAATACATCACTCGTGAACATGAAACCGACAAGGTCGAGCTTGTCTTGTGCGAAGTGCTGAAGTCTTGGCCATTGTTTGTGGTGACTCTGATACTCACAGCCATTGCTGGAGTCATTATGTGGGCGCTGGTAGGTTTGAAACTTTGTGTGACTAGAAAAGTAAACATATGAACGCAGGTTCATTTAGAGGTTTACACTGAAAGTGATATGTAGAGTATCATTTGCAAGAAATTTTTGTAAGAGTGCAAGTACATTTGAAGGTTTGCAGTGGAACTGATATTAAAAACAAGGTCCACAAAATCGATCTCCTAGTCAATTTAAAAGAATTCTCAAATATCAAGAAGGGGTAAATTGTTAATCCTCCGTAAGAAAAAACATGGCGACTGGTACATTTACCTATGATGGTTTTGCGGACGAAAAATCAAAAGGAGCGTTTATAACATAACTAAAGCAAAGCGCGCGCTCTGATTGGTCAGTTCAGCATCTACTATTTGCCCATGGGTGTATGCTGCTGACGTGTGTGCAAATGTTTGCAAAGCAAATATTTTGACAGACATTGTTTCCAAAGTAATGGCTGACATCCCTTCTGCCAAAAATGCTAAAATGTCTTCTCAGTTGTCTGAAGAAGAAACAGAATATCCATCTTTCGACCTATTTGGGAGCATTTTAGCCGAGCCACCTGCAAAGAGATTCGCAAGTTTAAGCGAAAGCGATCTTGAAGACCTTGTAAGTGAACGACACTCAAAAAAGACGAAAGAAGTTACAAACTGGTCTGTGTCCACATTTAAAGGTAAACAACAGATTATTAACGCTTAGTTGGAACTCATTAATAGGCTTTACGATAAAGATTAAACGAATTATTTTAGAAATTGTTCCTGTTAAGATATGTGTGAACACAATTAAATGCTAATGTGGTGACAACGTCGACGAAATTACGTTTTCAATTTGTTGTTTTCACGTCACGATTTTAAAAAGCGCTTACTTTGATAACAGATAAAAATAAATTGAAAAGTTAAGTTCAATTACAAACCAAATTTTGATAGTCCGTTTCTTTTTGTTTTATATTCAGCATGGTGTGCAGAAAAACAAATTCAAACTCCGCTTGAAGCGATGAAAATAGGCCAGCTGGATCAAAACCTACGCAGATTTTATGCAGAAGCGAGAACAAAAAAGGGCGAAGATTACAGTAGATCTACCTTGTTGGGATTTCGTCATTCGATAGAAAAATTCCTCAATAACCCGCCATTTAGCAGAGGCCTGCAAATTTCAAGTGACCCAAGATTTGCGAGATCAAATCTCACGCTAGATGCGCAAATAAAAAATCTAAAACGAAGCGGCAAAGAAAATGTCTCGCACAAACCTGCTATCGAGGAAGAAGACCTCCAGAAGCTGAAATCAAGTGAAGTGTTGTCCTTGTCGTCACCGCTTTCCTTGCTGAGAAACGTTTGGTTTCATGTCGTCCTGTTTTTCTGCAGAAGGGGCCTTGAAGGGCAAAGAAGCTTGACAACGAACAGCTTCAAGTTTGAAACCGATGCGGCTGGAAGAAATTACACGACCATGAGTCACGATGAATTATCAAAGAATCATCCCGGAGGACTAAAGGACATTGAAAGCACGGAAAAAGAAGCCAGAATGTACGAGACCGAAGACCAAGGTGACGTCTACAAAGCCCTCAAATTGTATATCCAGAAGGTCAATCCAAAGTGTACTGCGTTTTTTCAGTATCCCAAGAAAAATAGCATGGCTCTAGATGCCGTTTGGTACGAAGCACGACCGCTTGGAATAAACAGCCTTGCTAAAATGATGAAGACCATCAGCGAAGAAGCACGTTTATCCAAAATCTACACAAACCATTGTGTAAGAGCCACTGCCATCACTCTCTGGTCCAACGCCGGGATTTCAAACCGCCACATAATGGCCATTTCTGGACAAGCTACAATTCGCGGCCTTCGACCTCACAGCTCCATAATTGCAGCCAAGTCTTGTCGAGAGCCTTTTCTTCTTCTACAAACAATCACAGCCAGCCATCAGAAACTTCTCGGCAATCCACGTCGTTCCAGACCAAACAAGTGGCAACGAAATCGCTCTTCAGCGAATGCACTATTCAAAATGTGCATATTGTTTTCAACGTTTCATCCTCTGAATCGATCTGAAATTCAGTCCATCGTGTTTTAAATGACTTTGGACGGTTGTCTACTTTCTTCCCTGAGTTTTCATAATTCTATTGAACTATTTCACCGGTTGTTGGATACCGACCTTAGAAAGAGGATTTTGATCGATATTTCAGGAAACGTGATTAAACTTTGTCGAGTTGCTGGTGTGCAGGCAGTCGGTTGTCATGAATGAATTTTCGCGCGCTTGTTTTCTCTTGTCATGTAAGACTACGCGAACATTTTTTGCGATGTTCCTCAAATAAAAGCAGTTCTGTTGTCTCAATGTCTCAGTGTTATGTTATAAAACAAATGGTAAACGCCATAGCGTGTACTATTGAGTTATGGTGCACTTGGGAGGTTTGCTAAGCACTCAAGAAGCTAGAGTCGCACTCGGCTATCGCCTGGTGCGACTCTTACGCTTCTTTCGTGCTTAGCAACCTCCCCCGTGCACCATAACTCAATAGTACACGCTATGGCGTTTACCATTTGTTAAATAAACACACACACACAAAAATAAAATTGTAAGTCATTCAAACTTGACAAGAGCCATGCTGTTAGTATAGGAACGACTGCGGTTAAATCGGGTCCTTCTATATGTTAGTGGACTTAGGTTTTTTTTTTCTTTGGGTGGATTACTTCAGTTTTAATACTATTGTTTACTTATATTGACCGTAAAAAAAAAAAAAAAAAAAAAAAAAAAATTACGAGCACACGAGTGCTACTTTCCACTGTAGTGCAAATTAAAAATAATAATAATAAAAAAGAAGCGCTATCGGTACAAAATGACATTGTCTGCCGATCATGCTGACCTTGCAAAATCCAAGTTGTAGGTATGGATGGGAAATTCAGTCGATCCTTTTTTTTTTTCGCCTTCTAATTTATTTTCCTTGATAAGCGAAAACATTTCTGCCAGTATTTCATTAAGAAACCAGGATTTCCTTAGAAGCAAATTAAATGAACAAATCTGATCAACCTGCTTCATATGTTTCGTTTCTTTTCTTTTTTTTTTTTTCAACCAGAGCGTTTAGAAATCTTCCTGTCGCCGAAGAATCCTGACTTTAGGCGAACGTTTTAATTTCCGTCTGTGATAGCCTCTAGTCACATGGTAGGGAATAAATTATGCCGGGACGCAAATAATGAAGTACAGTGGGACTTCCAAAACGAAAGGAACTTTTACCAGTCCAACCCGACTTTCCTTTGTTTTGAAAGTCCCACTGCGTTATTTGCGTCCCAGCATGATTTATCCCATGCCATGTGACCGGATCGTACAAAAGGCCTATCATAACAAGCATTATTAATAACTACTTTATAACCGAGAGTAAGGTCGTTACGGGAAAATCTCAAACGGTAGGCCGAGGTTTGAGATCTTCCCGTAACGTCCAAACGGTCGAGGTTGTTAAGTTGTTTATTATATGGCTAATAAAACGGTTCTAAAGAAAGAAAAAAAAAAATAAATTCAAGGGGAAGTCGTTACTTCACATCCGGTGATGCGCGCGCCTACCTATTCATTCATCTTTTCAAATCAATTCAGCGCACTAACGCGTACTCTGTCAAGAAAATATATTTATTTTTGGAAAATAATGATCAATACGGCCGCAAAAAATCTATTTAGTACAGGCTTGTCACTATATGACGAGAGAATTTTCATCGAAACTCTCAAGAATCAACCGCCAAACGTCAACTCCTACAGAAAAGTGCTTCATACTTGCTCAAAAGCAGTGCGGCCGTGTCGGTAAAAGAAAATACAATTTGAACGAATCAGCACTACTCTTCGTCGTCACTTTCGATGGAAACTCTTCGCCTTTTTTGAGATTCCTGGATTATAGTTACTGGCCAGTTAGAGATCTTAAACTGGCGCTCAGAGATGCTGCGAATGTTCACACCGAGAAAAAAAAAAAAAAAAAAAAAAAACGCTCGGCTGTTTAAATCTTATGGTCATTGAA
The DNA here is from genome assembly GCA_019787425.1 of Platygyra sinensis. Taxonomy (NCBI): domain Eukaryota; kingdom Metazoa; phylum Cnidaria; class Anthozoa; order Scleractinia; family Merulinidae; genus Platygyra; species Platygyra sinensis. The sequence goes on along the minus strand of JAHPZR010014916.1, from coordinate 12,485 downwards.
GATCTTTAAACTGGCTTGTATTACAACGAGAGAATTTGTTGATGATGACTGCTGTACTGCTCTGGTGTCACCAATTGCCTTTTGAATGGTGAAAGGACAGTGGAAGGAGACCTGCCTTCGGAAAGGAACCTCTCATGTTTACTTCGCTGCAAACCCGACAGGGTGTCAGGTTTATAATCGTTGCCATCCGTTTTCCGATATCTCAAAAAAAAACTTTGCTAATAAGGGGTCAAGGACAGCTGCCGATAAGTCCAAACTTCTACTATGCTCCCTTTGTTTATTGACGACAAATATCGCTGAAACGTTTTCATTTCACCGGCAGTTGTCCTTTCCTTTCGTGGTTTTGCTTTTTGATGTATGAACATTTTAATTACTTTCTGACCAAAAACTCATTCGAAATTTGCCGATGTAACTTAATTTTTTTCCTTAAAATAGTAATATAATTAACTCTCTGAATGTTAATCGTCTCTCATCGTCTTGTATCACAACGATTTTCAATGTAAATAAAGCAAATGTGGGCTAGCTTTGGTTTTCCCTTTCCGCCTAATTTGCATAATTGGTAATCGGTTCGTGGGCATTACGGGAGAATAATGCCCTGACGTTTAGCTGCACCTAGCCAATCAGAGCGTGCGTTATATCGGCTACAAACACTAGCCATATAATAAAATATAGTAATAAATCAAACATCACGACAAGTTCTGGGTAGTATAAAAACAAACAAACAAAAAAAAAAAAACCAACAACAACTAAATATCAGTTTGAAAATTTTTATCTTTATTTGCTCGATAGATGTTTTCATGGCACTCATTCTTACAACATTTGATCCACTGTACTTATAATAATGTAACCGCAATGCATACAGTTAATATTTCGTTTAAAGCTTACAAGACAGCGACTGAGCAGTAACTGAAACACAGACAAGGGGTAATTTATTCACATTTTTTTTCGTATTTCAGTATTCTACACTACAACCACGAGAAATGTGAACCTAATGGACATTCTTATCTACATAACTAACAATAACTTCTATTGCAACATTTGTCAATGCAAAACAAGTGCAAATTACTCACGTTTTTGATACTACGGGTAGCCGTGGAAAAGTGCGTACTCGGCGACACGAGGACGATATAGAGACATGAGTCCAGTTTTCTTGTGCGCATGCTCTGCCGGGGAAATTTGCTTACAGTAGCTGTCCTAGGCCGTCCCGTCATGGTATCTTAAGGTGCCTGCTACGCTAAGCCCAAGACGGAGAGGCCCGAAAAAATAGATGCAAGGGGGGAAAAGTCATTGATATTGGCAGGGAAAAAACGAAAACCATAAGGGATAAAATGAGAACCAGCAACTGATATACACGTAAAGGCGAGGAAGGGACAGAGTAAAACTCGCATCCATACCTTCAAACTGAATTTTCAAGTTAAAAATGATCGACTGGCAAGGTAATTTTTCGATTTTCATATTCATCAGGAGCCATAATCGGGGACGGAGACCGTAAGCGCGCGCCATTTCTAGTATTGGGGTTGGCGCCATGATATGGGACAATTTTTCTATTTTTAGAACAAATTGCGCCATCGCCTGCGGCACACGCGCGCACATTGCTGCGAGGATTTTCGCGGATGTCGCGCAGGGGAAATGGCGAGCGAAACTCCCGAAATCGTTTATGCTTTTGGATCCTTTTGGCCCACCACTCAACGCCTTTATGGCTGTTGGAATTTTGATTAAGTATTTCCGCCTAGGTTGCTCCAGTCTGAGTGAAGACAATGCCGAATTTAGGTATGTCCCGCTTTTTATCTCTGACCAAGTTGAGTTCCGGTGCTCCTTTTACGACAACTTCACATTACTCCAATCTAAATTTCACATATGAAGAAGATTAACAGCTTTTCCATAACACAGAAGAAAAAGAACTAGCTGGATATAGCAGCGTTTAGGCCCAATAAGTGACAATAGGTTTATGTCCGTAGATGCTGCTTAGTTTTGTTTGTAAAAATCCAATAAATTGTCTGTTCTCGATGAGTAAGAGCGCCCGCCGATGCGTGTTTTGCACAGCTAGTAAAACATGACAAATTGGACTTCGCACTTTGGTGTGAAAACGTATATCGAACTCATATAATATCTCTAGGTTTTGAATATGTTTAAGGTTGATTTATGTTTGAGAACATATTAAAAGCTTAGCTGAAAATATGTGAAAACAGCAGAAATAATCAGAAAAGTTTATACGATGACGCTTGTAATCAAAACTCGAATAAAGATTTCGATTGAGTTAAAACTCCTTGTCTATTTTATTTTCGCAGCGTAAAGTTTCACCATGTGAAAGAAACACACATGATGTTAGTAGCCTTTTGGCGAACGTTGGTGAAAATTGTTGTAGTATCTCAGCACAAAAGACGACGAAACAAATCTTTTTCACGATTTTGCTTGACAATCTGAAAACACCGACTCGGACTTGAAAGTGCACGCGCTGCACTATGCAAATGAACTACTCGTACGCGTCAGACAAAAGCTTTTGCAAACTAGCCAAACGAGCAGAAACAACAAGAAACTATCAAAAACAGATTTTGGTTATGATTAAGCATTGTTTGGCAAACTCACAAATTAACAGCTCGATACCGGAGTAAACAGTGTTCTTACAGAACTCTATAGAACAAACACAAAAGTTTACGCGTATAACTAGCCGGCGAGCGGATTTTATTCATTCACAGCGCGAAATTAAAGAAATTCTCGACCCTGAAAAACACACCTTTTCGATTAAATCAGAGCATAAAAGTACATAGAAGAGCCCTGCTTCTTCTTCTCTACCTTATTCCCTGCCATTGCTGTGAAAAATCGGCAAGAGGATCTCGCAACTCTCACAATTTCATCACACAACGTGACAACATCCACGCGAGAGGCCAAGACACGTGCGTGGATCAGCGCGGATATATGACGTCAGTATGGCGCAATTTGTTCTAAAAATAGAAAAATTGTCCCATATCATGGGTCCACGCGCATCCCAAGACTTACGGTCTCCGTCCCTGATTATGGCTCCTGTATTCATTCAATTCAATCTGTCTTTATTCATTTAATCTTCGCACTCATTCATTGAATTTGGGGGTCTGGGTCTTTGAGCATGACATAAGCGGGATCGAGGAAATTCTGAGTCAAGATTCATTTGCTAGCAGTACGCCACATATCTGAGGTTTTAACCCAGATCTCTTAGGTCTCGTAAAGAGAACGGCAAGATTACCAAGTCAGTAGGCGAACATACTAGTTACCGACGAAACTGATCACGGTGGGAAATTTTTTGTTCAAATTGGGCCAACCTTTAACAACCTTTTAACATTTTACCGTTACCAGGTCAAATTTGAAACACTATTAGATACTTTTAAAATACAAAATTTGATGGTATTAGTTTTTCAACATTTTAAATTTTTGGTGGAAAAATGACGTTACAAAAAGGCGTTAAAATTTTAAATTTTTATTTTCGTAAATTTATTTGGCTCTGATGAAAGAAGGCTTTTAACTAACATTAAACAAACAAAAAATATAAAAACATCTGATTTCAATCAAGAGATACAATTGTTACAATGTCAAAATTTGTTACTAAAAATATAATTTAAGCACCTAGTTTACGACCTTGCTCGCCATGAGTCCTCTGTAGCTCAGTGTTTCGAGCGTCTAACCGGTATTCTGGAAGGTCATGGGTTCGACTCCCGTTGGGGAACTCAGAAAGTTCATTTTCTGAGTAATTCGACTTGACGCTTCTTCATTAAATATATATTTAGAAATTTCACTTTAAGTCTATGATGTCACTTTCCCGCCAAAAGTACAAAAAAAAAATCTAAAACAATAGAAACATTTTCATAAATATATCTTTTACTGTTCCAAATTTGAAGTGAATCAGATAAATACTCGCAGAATATTTTTTCCATAAAAAAGTTGGCCCAATAAGGATCAATAATTTCCGAGCGTGGATATGTAAAGAGTGGTGTTTTCTGAATTACTTGAGAATTTCCTTTAACACTTTGGAAACAATACATCAAGGCGATCGCAAGTAACAAGTGTCCCTTGTCAAACAGTAAAGAATGCACGCCCAGATAGACCGTCGGTAGATATTCCGCCCGAGGTACTAGAAGATTTTTGAAGGCCATGCTTCACGTGCGAAATAATGCGCCGAGTTTGTTTATTTGACCTAGAATATTTATCCATCTTGAGCACCATGACCGATAAAGAAATAGACAGTATTATTGACAACTTCATAGCACAACATGCTTCATAGTGTAGAGCAATGGGGTACACTGAACAAAGGGGCCGTATCAGAGAGAGCTTAAACCGGATAGACTCCAAGGCACACAGCTTTGAGTTTAGGTGCTTTAGCATCTCCTTGAAAGTGATACTAAAAATACTAAAGTGATGTAGAAAGAGATGGTGGACTGTGGCCATTCGGCATAAGAGTAGACTGTGGTGAGGAGAACACTACAGCATGTGTTATGATGGTTGCAGTCCGTGGGGAGGGTTGGGGTAGTTTTATTGCTTGGTCATCGACCAGGAACCAGAGAATCGAAAGGCTTTGGAGAAATATTCTCAGATGCATTTGCCATGTATTTTACTACACATTTTGAGCGATGGAACAAATTGGGCTTTTATATGTTGAATATATGTTTATATATATATATTTTTTAACTGATAGGACACTTACTGGAACAGTGAACAGTTTCCACGTTCATTCATCAAAGGATCTTGGGATGGATTCTGGTGGTCCTTCATTTCCATGGCTACTGTGGGGTAAGAACATTTTCTTAAAAAAAAACATCCGTTAATAAGAATTTTATTTCCCTCATTTCGGGGTACTTACTTTTTTTAAGAACTTTGGGCGCACAAACGCAAGTTCTCGCGGCAATTTGCGGAAAAAAAACATAAAGGAATTGGATAAAACATGACGACAAAACCAACGTCTGAAACGAACGTTAGATTGTTTACTTTCAACTTTCATTATTCACTATGTGCCATTTATACCACTTTTGCTTCCTTTCATAAAATCTTTTACCCGATACCTTTATAATAAACAATTACTGGATTCGGTTTTTGTGATATCGAGAATAATCATAAAATCTACAAGTTTTTCGATTGTGAATGATTTAAAAAACTCCTATTTCCCACTAATTAACTTATCAAGTTTTTTATCGGACAGACAGCTTGTTAACGGACAGTTTAATTTGTTATCAGACAGTTCGATAAGCTAATCACATTTAAAGTTGTAGTTTAAATCAACCAAGCACAACCTTGCTTCATGCCCCCTGTTCCGTCACTATAGATTGTATTTCACAATGTGCATTGCTAAGACAAAGCTCGGCTCGGAAGAGAACTAAGCTGACACTAATCTTTGCAACAATTTGGCCACTAAGTTAAGTGGCCGTTTATTGTAAGATCATCTCGAAATATAAAAGCACTGGAAATGAGTACCTTTTTGCAGGATAGGTCAGGGCAAACACGCCTTACGTGACTCTACGTCTGTTATAATGTACCACCGATAATGTTCCAATGATGGGAAGGTAAAGTAGGTTGGAAGAAACTTGCACTTCACCGAAGCTTCTAGGAAAGAGGCCTGCAACCTGATGCTCAAATACTTGAATCCAAATTTATTTAAGTCCTGGATGTGTGACTCCTTCCAGGAAACTAAACGCAGCCAAGGACGCATAAAATTATTTATCCCCTCTGGTTATAAATCTCATTTCAATCACCATAATCTTCAAATGGAGAATTTTGTTTTCCCTGGAACAATGTTTATATTTAAGAAGACAGGAATGATTTCTTTTATCCTATGGCAAAAGTTTTTTATACCAACAATCCAGACGAGTATCTACTTGAATGTGTTGACATATGTTGTTCATCCCTCCACAGCTTCGTTTATCGCTTTCGCGATAATTGCAAACGGAGGAAAACAACTGCGAATACCGTTGCACAGTATTTCCTCTGGTGAAAATCCTTATTTTGTTCAACAAAACACGGAACGGCAGGTGCAAAACGCGGGTTACAGGTCCATGTCACAGGTCACAGAAAATTCAATAAAATGTTAAACACTCCGCTGGGTTTTTCATGTTTATTTGTTTCATCTCCGGTTACGTCACAATCAGGGATATGTTTGGCAGCGACCATGCTTTCCGGTTTGTTCTGAGAGTAAAATAACTAAATGGCGAAAGTTACACATGTATTGGAACTTGAAGAGTTCCTTCTTCCGTTCGGTTGCTTGGAGACCTCCAAACGAGGCTTTGTCTTCGCTCCAAGCGAAGGGACTTGAAACGAGGTTCTGAACAAAACGGAAACCATAGTCGATGCCAAACATATGCTTGATTGTCACGCAACCGGAAATAGAACAAACCAATAAACATGAAAAGTCCAGCAGAGTGTATAACTTTGTTAATTGAATTTTCTGTGACCTGTGACCTGTGTCCAGGACTTGTAACCTGTGTCCTGCGTTTTGTACCTGCCGACACAGGAACAATGGCAGTAGACCAAGCTCATTTTCCCCTTGAATCGGACGAAGAAATGGCGGAAACAAATGATACTCCACTCTCCCAACAAAAAAGCGCTTGAGAAACCAAAACATTAATGGCAGCAGGCACATATAGGCAGAATGCTGTAGAGCCAGAAACAATCTATTTAAACTGTCAGTAAAAGACGACAGTTATCTCACATCGCTAGCGGATACGTGTCAGTACAATCCAGCTCCACATCTGCGATTCTTCAACATCTGCTTCATCAACAAGTCGTTTCCCTTAGCACAGTTTGTTGCGTGCAGGTTCAGCAAATCCAACAGCGCAATGCATGAAGGAGAATCTTAGACCAGCAGTTTCAGTCAGTTCAAACCAAGTTTCTTTAACAGCGAATGTAGAAGAATTCACCGGTATGCCGTCGTCCATGTAGAGCATGGCCACTAAAAAAAAGAATCTCTTAGCGCCATTTCAAATTTTAAACAGTTGCGTGACTAGCAACAAAAATTTTAGAGAAAGACCCCGTCCCGAAAAGTCAAGGAAACGAAAACCATCAATGACTCTGACACTGATTAGTTTACAGCTTGAAGTGAGCTGTCGATCGACTCAGCTTAAAAAACATTCAGTGTACTTTACAGAAAAGCTGCCCTGTTTAGCGTTCGGGATTTAAACCAAATTTTGCTAAGCAGCTTTGCGCAGCTGTGCATTTTTCATGCATGGTTGCGTTTTTTAAGCGATCTTAAGGCTTGTTTTCGCCCGTCACTTAGCCACAAGCAAATCCATTTTGACTCTAGTCAATTTCAGAGCGACATTAAATAAGTTACGACTCTTTTGTCAAGCTTTTAATCCATATTTCCCCTTTCTTTCATAAAATGACAATTCCTCTTTTAACGGAAATTGCATGTAATTTTTATAATTAAGAGCGACTCTCCCTAAGATCCTCATATTCAATTTTCATCCAGAAATAGATTTCGCTCATAATTCTTCCATCAACTTCACTTGGCAAGTAGGTAACAAATATGAGATAATATCCGAGAAATTGAACTTTTTCAAAATTTTCTGATCGGAACTTTTGGCATCCCGGAATGTGCTCAAAACTTAGCGGTGAACTCGAGAATTTTGCAAGATTTGCAGTTGTCAGTTCTTGAGAATATGGATCATCCAAAACCTCTAACTTCGCCAGTTATAAACAATGACCCTTTGTCTTAAGAATATAAATAGTTGCAATCATAAGCTTTAATTAGTGTAATAAATCTGACGGCACGAAGTTCCTCTCGTTTGAGCTCTTATCGTAACATGCAATTTACGCTAAGTTCAGAGGAATAAATTGCCAATAGTCGGAGTTTTACGTCACATGGAAAATAGTGCGCCAAGTTTAAAATTTTTCGCTTTGTAAAATTGTGGAAATAAAAATCGGCGGCAAAACCCGGTTTGAGAATTTACTAAAACAATTATTCCATTCGCCCTTGTTGGATATGAAGTGATTATAACCAACTCGCGCTACGCGCTCGTTGGTTATTTTATCACTTCATATCCAACGTGGGCTCATGGAATAATTGTTATATATCCAACGCGGGCTCATGGAATAATTATTATTTATTCCCCTAGCCAGATCATATATACAAGTAAGTTTCAGTGCGATGCGTAACTAACATAACGGATTAACACCGTTTCTTTCTGCTTGAGATATGGCGACAAAGCTCCAAAATCGATCATGGCTCGAATTTTCGCTGTCATCTGGATTCTGTTGGGCCTCATTATCATGGACATCTTCTCGTCGAACATCACCTCTGGACTTACAACTCTTTCCTTGCAACTGGAACGAACTAACCTTGCAGATATGAAGGTGGTACATTATAACAGACGTAGAGTCACGTAAGGCGTGTTTGCCCTGACCTATCCTGCAAAAAGGTACTCATTTCCAGTGCTTTTATATTTCGAGATGATCTTACAATAAACGGCCACTTAACTTAGTGGCCAAATTGTTGCAAAGATTAGTGTCAGCTTAGTTCTCTTCCGAGCCGAGCTTTGTCTTAGCAATGCACATTGTGAAATACAATCTATAGTGACGGAACAGGGGGCATGAAGCAAGGTTGTGCTTGGTTGATTTAAACTACAACTTTAAATGTGATTAGCTTATCGAACTGTCTGATAACAAATTAAACTGTCCGTTAACAAGCTGTCTGTCCGATAAAAAACTTGATAAGTTAATTAGTGGGAAATAGGAGTTTTTTAAATCATTCACAATCGAAAAACTTGTAGATTTTATGATTATTCTCGATATCACAAAAACCGAATCCAGTAATTGTTTATTATAAAGGTATCGGGTAAAAGATTTTATGAAAGGAAGCAAAAGTGGTATAAATGGCACATAGTGAATAATGAAAGTTGAAAGTAAACAATCTAACGTTCGTTTCAGACGTTGGTTTTGTCGTCATGTTTTATCCAATTCCTTTATGTTTTTTTTCCGCAAATTGCCGCGAGAACTTGCGTTTGTGCGCCCAAAGTTCTTAAAAAAAGTAAGTACCCCGAAATGAGGGAAATAAAATTCTTATTAACGGATGTTTTTTTTTAAGAAAATGTTCTTACCCCACAGTAGCCATGGAAATGAAGGACCACCAGAATCCATCCCAAGATCCTTTGATGAATGAACGTGGAAACTGTTCACTGTTCCAGTAAGTGTCCTATCAGTTAAAAAATATATATATATAAACATATATTCAACATATAAAAGCCCAATTTGTTCCATCGCTCAAAATGTGTAGTAAAATACATGGCAAATGCATCTGAGAATATTTCTCCAAAGCCTTTCGATTCTCTGGTTCCTGGTCGATGACCAAGCAATAAAACTACCCCAACCCTCCCCACGGACTGCAACCATCATAACACATACTGTAGTGTTCTCCTCACCACAGTCTACTCTTATGCCGAATGGCCACAGTCCACCATCTCTTTCTACATCACTTTAGTATTTTTAGTATCACTTTCAAGGAGATGCTAAAGCACCTAAACTCAAAGCTGTGTGCCTTGGAGTCTATCCGGTTTAAGCTCTCTCTGATACGGCCCCTTTGTTCAGTGTACCCCATTGCTCTACACTATGAAGCATGTTGTGCTATGAAGTTGTCAATAATACTGTCTATTTCTTTATCGGTCATGGTGCTCAAGATGGATAAATATTCTAGGTCAAATAAACAAACTCGGCGCATTATTTCGCACGTGAAGCATGGCCTTCAAAAATCTTCTAGTACCTCGGGCGGAATATCTACCGACGGTCTATCTGGGCGTGCATTCTTTACTGTTTGACAAGGGACACTTGTTACTTGCGATCGCCTTGATGTATTGTTTCCAAAGTGTTAAAGGAAATTCTCAAGTAATTCAGAAAACACCACTCTTTACATATCCACGCTCGGAAATTATTGATCCTTATTGGGCCAACTTTTTTATGGAAAAATATTCTGCGAGTATTTATCTGATTCACTTCAAATTTGGAACAGTAAAAGATATATTTATGAAAATGTTTCTATTGTTTTAGATTTTTTTTTTGTACTTTTGGCGGGAAAGTGACATCATAGACTTAAAGTGAAATTTCTAAATATATATTTAATGAAGAAGCGTCTAAGTCGAATTACTCAGAAAATGAACTTTCTGAGTTCCCCAACGGGAGTCGAACCCATGACCTTCCAGAATACCGGTTAGACGCTCGAAACACTGAGCTACAGAGGACTCATGGCGAGCAAGGTCGTAAACTAGGTGCTTAAATTATATTTTTAGTAACAAATTTTGACATTGTAACAATTGTATCTCTTGATTGAAATCAGATGTTTTTATATTTTTTGTTTGTTTAATGTTAGTTAAAAGCCTTCTTTCATCAGAGCCAAATAAATTTACGAAAATAAAAATTTAAAATTTTAACGCCTTTTTGTAACGTCATTTTTCCACCAAAAATTTAAAATGTTGAAAAACTAATACCATCAAATTTTGTATCTTAAAAGTATCTAATAGTGTTTCAAATTTGACCTGGTAACGGTAAAATGTTAAAAGGTTGTTAAAGGTTGGCCCAATTTGAACAAAAAATTTCCCACCGTGATCAGTTTCGTCGGTAACTAGTATGTTCGCCTACTGACTTGGTAATCTTGCCGTTCTCTCTACGAGACCTAAGAGATCTGGGTTAAAACCTCAGATATGTGGCGTACTGCTAGCAAATGAATCTTGACTCAGAATTTCCTCGATCCCGCTTATGTCATGCTCAAAGACCCAGACCCCCAAATTCAATGAATGAGTGCGAAGATTAAATGAATAAAGACAGATTGAATTGAATGAATACAGGAGCCATAATCAGGGACGGAGACCGTAAGTCTTGGGATGCGCGTGGACCCATGATATGGGACAATTTTTCTATTTTTAGAACAAATTGCGCCATACTGACGTCATATATCCGCGCTGATCCACGCACGTGTCTTGGCCTCTCGCGTGGATGTTGTCACGTTGTGTGATGAAATTGTGAGAGTTGCGAGATCCTCTTGCCGATTTTTCACAGCAATGGCAGGGAATAAGGTAGAGAAGAAGAAGCAGGGCTCTTCTATGTACTTTTATGCTCTGATTTAATCGAAAAGGTGTGTTTTTCAGGGTCGAGAATTTCTTTAATTTCGCGCTGTGAATGAATAAAATCCGCTCGCCGGCTAGTTATACGCGTAAACTTTTGTGTTTGTTCTATAGAGTTCTGTAAGAACACTGTTTACTCCGGTATCGAGCTGTTAATTTGTGAGTTTGCCAAACAATGCTTAATCATAACCAAAATCTGTTTTTGATAGTTTCTTGTTGTTTCTGCTCGTTTGGCTAGTTTGCAAAAGCTTTTGTCTGACGCGTACGAGTAGTTCATTTGCATAGTGCAGCGCGTGCACTTTCAAGTCCGAGTCGGTGTTTTCAGATTGTCAAGCAAAATCGTGAAAAAGATTTGTTTCGTCGTCTTTTGTGCTGAGATACTACAACAATTTTCACCAACGTTCGCCAAAAGGCTACTAACATCATGTGTGTTTCTTTCACATGGTGAAACTTTACGCTGCGAAAATAAAATAGACAAGGAGTTTTAACTCAATCGAAATCTTTATTCGAGTTTTGATTACAAGCGTCATCGTATAAACTTTTCTGATTATTTCTGCTGTTTTCACATATTTTCAGCTAAGCTTTTAATATGTTCTCAAACATAAATCAACCTTAAACATATTCAAAACCTAGAGATATTATATGAGTTCGATATACGTTTTCACACCAAAGTGCGAAGTCCAATTTGTCATGTTTTACTAGCTGTGCAAAACACGCATCGGCGGGCGCTCTTACTCATCGAGAACAGACAATTTATTGGACTCTTACAAACAAAACTAAGCAGCATCTACGGACATAAACCTATTGTCACTTATTGGGCCTAAACGCTGCTATATCCAGCTAGTTCTTTTTTCTTCTGTGTTATGGAAAAGCTGTTAATCTTCTTCATATGTGAAATTTAGATTGGAGTAATGTGAAGTTGTCGTAAAACTCGCATCCATACCTTCAAACTGAATTTTCAAGTTAAAAATGATCGACTGGCAAGGTAATTTTTTCGATTTTCATATTCATCAGGAGCCATAATCGGGGACGGAGACCGTAAGCGCGCGCGCCATTTCTAGTATTGGGGTTGGCGCCATGATATGGGACAATTTTTCTATTTTTAGAACAAATTGCGCCATCGCCTGCGGCACACGCGTGCACTTTGCTGCGAGGATTTTCGCGGATGTCGCGCAGGGGACATGGCGAGGCGAAACTCCCGAAATCGTTTATGCTTTTGGATCCACTCAACGCCTTTAGGCTGTTGGAATTTTGATTAAGTATTTCCGCCTAGGTTGCTCCAGTCTGAGTGAAGACAATGCCGAATTTAGGTATGTCCCGCTTTTTATCTCTGACCAAGTTGAGTTCCGGTGCTCCTTTTACGACAACTTCACATTACTCCAATCTAAATTTCACATATGAAGAAGATTAACAGCTTTT
>JAHPZR010014915.1:0-26612 GCA_019787425.1 Platygyra sinensis | reverse complement strand
CATGTTTGGTGTCTCGAAACGTTTTTCACGTAGTATCAGCCTTGCAGTCTACTGTCCTTTACCCATTTTTAATTTTGGGTGAATCCGATCTCTTGTAGATCCTACGTTGGCAAGCGTTTATCGTATGCGGTCGCTTGGAGGTTGTCACTCATTAAATTTAAGCATTTTAGCCGGCCGATCAGTTTTTCAAATGTTTTGTTTTATAATTTTATAGGGCTATATATCAAGGCTTAAGATAATTTTTTTCTAAATATACAATCCATTTCCTATCCCGGGCCCTATGAGGAGAACTTTCTTCTCATTTAATTACGGTAAAACCTTACAATCACATCGCTTGAGATAAGTCTGATATTTGCTTGCGTCGTTTTAAAATCGCATCAAAAAAAAAAGGGTTGTAGGCATTTATTATTACCTTGTTGAAGTTGCCACTCATCAATAGTTTTCCTAATTTTTCTGTTTAATACAAATCAACACACATTCATTTCCTTATTAAGTTTATTGCAATATCTGTCAAGAGCCAGCATTGGCAAGATATGCCTGTAAACAGAAAGTTTTGAAATTTTGGGTAAAACAAAAGTAAACAAACATTTTATTATCATGAATCCTCAGTGAATGCTAATTGGGATTTTTCAAAGTCATGTCCATGTATAGATACTTTTAACTGGGCTTGGGTGAAAATATTAGATTTAATTCGAGATGAAATGGTGTGTAAATGTGATTCAAATCTGACATTTTGGTCATATTTGTCCAGGATTTAATTTTCACAGACAAATAGGGTATTTATCCTCAAGATAAATAGGATAATGATGCATTTGCTCCTATGACAAATACGTTCAAATGTGGTGTATATCCAAGACAAATATCACATTTGTACCATTTAAATACAGACAAACGTGTTTAAAGATGACATTTGATGTGGACAAATGTGGATCTGATGTCATCTTCGATTTCATTCTATAGGGGAATATGTAGTTGGGATTGAATGAATTATTTTTGTTTTCAAAATTATGCAATTTCTTGATGCTGGATGTGGGCTTAACTTGCAGTAAGGTATTTAACTTATCAAAATTATTTTTTTGGATTTACATTTCTATTAATTTTATTTCACTTAGCCTGATGATGCTTTTGGGCATGAAACTCTGAGTAGCAATTGAATCTTTTCATATATGCATGATGAGTAGCAAATTTGAAAGACAACTCAAACAGAAATTTCACTCATAAATGTACAAGGTTGAAAACTGTTTTATTAAAACTCCTGCATTGTGTTACAATACTTTACGAATGTTGCTTCAAGATATTAATAGATGTCCCTTAATGTGTTGTAAAACTACAAATAAATTAAAATTTCTGCTTAACTTTAACTCTAGCTAGATAAAAATGTGGAAAACATTAATTCTCTATAAGGAAAAGGGGTTTTATAGTCCATAGGTGAAACCACAACAGCTAATTAGAACTCTAATGACGAGACCTTACTTGATTTAACACACATGTTCAAACTAATTTTCCTTCAGGTGGACTAAGTCTTCCTTTCTACGTTTTCAAAACAAATGAAAAGTTGCGTTGATCAACAGCAAAGACCCAACTGCAAACCTGAAGTCAAATTTACACTTATGTTTTGATAACTTGCACTTTATGTTTTATAACTTGTCCTTGTGAACTTGCTTGAATTCAAATTAGAGCCCTTGGCGCCACGGGCAAGAGGAAGCATCAAGCTACCCTACACTGTCGCTGGTGCTTGCTTTCACAATATAATGCCAATGCAACATCTATAGCAAAATTCAAGGAAGGATTTTGACATCTAAAATCCATTACAGGCTAGGGTTTTCATTAAGAGCCAGACACGAGCGGCAAATTGACTGGCTGCAAAGATAAACTTAATGGTTAGTTTGACCATTTAGCGTAAAAGTCTTATAAAACATTTAAGTTTAAATAGTTTTGTCTTCCTGTGAAAACCAAAAAATACTAATGAAACCCCTAGTCTGTTATTATCATTCGACACATCACCAATTCAGTTGCTGTATTTCCTCAAACATTAACCAGGGTGATTATTTTTATTTTTGCTCTAAAAGGGGGCGATCATTCAAGGGAAAGCGATTATTCGAGGGAGGTGATTATTTCAAAATTTCTCACAAAGGTCGCTCCCTAAATTATTATTCACCAAAGTGAGATGAAAAGTGGTGGATATTTGCCGAGCCACGAAGCAGCGAGGTAAATATCCAACACTTTACCTGACACTGAGGTGAATAATTATTGTTTTGGTAGATACCACACAAGCGAATAACTAGTCGACCAAAGAGTAACTTTATTTCTGACAATATACCGACAAAGGCCATTTTGTTTTTCTTCGGCTGCTCAGATCGGGGTGAATAGAACTTGGCTAATCACCTCCGAGCTAGCCAATCAGCGTGAGTGAAAAGCACTATTCACTTGTGTGGTAAATTATACCACACAAGTGAATAGTACTTTTCACGCACGCTGATTGGCTAGCTAGCTCGGGGTTGATTAGCCAATTACTATTCACCTCCGAGCAGCCAAAGAAAAAACAAAATGGCATTTGTCAGTATATTGTCACAAATATAGTTACTCTTTGGGCCGCTTGTTATTGAGCTTGTGTGGTATATTACTAAAACAATTATTCACCTCAGTGTCGGTGAAAGTGGTGGATATTTACCTCGCTGCTTCGTGGCTCGGCAAATATCCACCACTTTTCATCTCCACTTTGGTGAATAATATTTAGGGAGCGACCTTCTGTGAGAAATATTTGAAATAATCACCTCCCTCGAATAATCGCTTTCCCTTGAATGATCGCCCCCTTTTAGAGCAAAAATAAAAATAATCACCCTGGTTAATGTTTGAGGAAATACAGCAACTGAATTGTGAGTGTCGAATGATTAATAACAGACTAGGGGTTTCATTAGTATTTTTTGGTTTTCACAGGAAGACAAAACTATTTAAACTTAATGTTTTATAAGACTTTTCGCTAAATGGTCAAACCAACCATTAAGTTTATCTTTGCAGCCAGTCAATTTGCCGCTGGTGTCTGGCTCTTAATGAAAACCCTAGCCTGTAATGGATTTTAGAATCCATCCTTCCTCTTGAATTTTGATATAGATGTGATTGATGTTATTTTATTCATTTGGAAACAGAATGCTTAGAAACAACCAAACAAAAAATACGTAACTTTATGTAAGTGTCGAGGTGACCTACAAGACCAGCTTTTGCATGAAAACATTGTATCTCACACATGAATACATGCTATCTTCACAAGTGAAAGGGTCACCATTGCTATAGTTTCATGATGAATTGTGGTTTTCAAAGCAAGAGTGGTTTAGCATTGTATTGGTGTTTATAATTATGGTAAAAATCTACATTACATGGCCACTTGGAGCTAGGACATTTCTCTTCTTGTGTTGAAAAATATTTCACAAGTGAGCACAGGGAACCAGTAAGATTTTTCTTAACACTCAAGAGAAATTTCATATCTCTGCATAGCCATGAAATATCCTCTACATCTCAATCCAGTCTGATCTATCTGTAATGATGATTATCATAATTATGTTTTCAAATTAATAACTAGTATTATTATTATTAGGCATCTGCTGGAGCTTGCTTAACATATATGTGAAAGCAAGCACCAGCTACAGTGTATGGTAGCTTGATCTTCCTCTTGCCCGTGGCCAAACTCTAATTGAATTAAGCAAGTTACAGTTTTATAAAACATAAGTGTAAATTTGACTTCAGGTTGCAGTTGGTTTTGATGTTGATCAACCAACTTTTCATTTGTTTTGAAAACGAGAAAGGAAGACTTAGTCACTGAAGGAAAATTAGTTGAAATGTGTGTTAAATCAAGTAAGGTCTCGTCATTAGAGTTCTAATTAACTGTTGTGGTTTCATATGGACTATAAAACCACTTTTCTTATTAGAGAATTAATGTTTTCCACATTTTTAAACTAGCTAGAGTTAAAGTTAAGCAGAAATTTTAATTTATTATAGTTTAACAACACATTAGGGAAATCTATAATATCTTGAAGCAACATTCTTAAAGTATTGTAAAACAATGCAGGAGTTTTAATAAAACATTTTTCAACCTTGTACATTTATGAGTGAAATTTCTGTTTGAGTTGTCTTTCAAATTTGCTACTCATCATGCATATATGAAAAGATTTAATTGCTACTCAGAGTTTCATGCCCCAACGAAGCAATCATCAGGCAAGTGAAATAAAATAGAAATGTAAATCCAAAAAAATAATTTTGATAAGTTAAATACCTTACTGCAAGTTAAGCCACATCCAGCATCAAGAAATTGCATAATTTTGAAAACAAAAATAATTCATTCAATCCCAACTACATATTCCCCTATAGAATGAAATCGAAGATGACATCAGATCCACATTTGTCCACATCAAATGTCATCTTTAAACACGTTTGTCTGTATTTAAATGGTACAAATGTGATATTTGTCTTGGATATACACCACATTTGAACGTATTTGTCATAGGAGCAAATGCATCATTATCCTATTTATCTTGAGGATAAATACCCTATTTGTCTGTGAAAATTAAATCCTGGACAAATATGACCAAAATGTCAGATTTGAATCACATTTACACACCATTTCATCTCGAATTAAATCTAATATTTTCACCCAAGCGCAGTTAAAAGTATCTATACATGGACATGACTTTGAAAAATCCCAATTAGCATTCACTGAGGATTCATGTAATAAATGTTTGTTTACTTTTTTACCCAAAATTTCAAATTTACTCTTTACAGCATATCTTGCAATGCTGCTCTTGACAGATATTGCAATAACTTAATAAGGAAATGAATGTGTTTGATTTGTATTAAAAAGAAAATTAGAAAACTATTGAGAGTGCAACTTCAACAAGTTAATAATAAATGTCTAAAACCTTTTTTTTTTGATGCGTTAAACGACGCAAGCAAATATCAAACTTACTCAAGAGATGTGATTGTAAGGTTTTACAGTAATTAAATGAGAAGAAATGTCTCCTAATATGCCCGGGATAGGAAATGGATTGTATATTTAGAAAAAAATATCTTAAGCCTGTATATATAGACTATAAAACCAATTGAAAAACTGATCGGACGGCTAAAAATGCTAAATTTAATGAGTGACAAACTCCAAGCGACCGCATACGATAAACCGGCTGCCAACGTAGGATCTACAAGAGATATGATCAGCCAAAATAAAAATGTGTAAAGACAGTAGACTGCAAGGCTGATACTACGTGAAAAACGTTTTGAGACACCAACATGACAAGAACCGATAAAGCAGGATAGCAACAGCGGACAGCTGTTTCGCCCTTCTTGGGGCTTGTCCCAAGAAGGGCGTCTGATGCTGATCCAAACCAAGATTAGGCTTCATTCCGCTGCTGTTTGTATTACAGTTTACCCAAATATAGAAATTTTAGAAAAGAGAAATAAAAAATGACACAAATGTAACTAAGCCTTTATTGACGTACACAGAGTACTTTTGCCACTTAATTTACAACTAACACAAAAAATTTCCTTGCAAGCGGCGGAGCATTACTGGAAGCAGGTAGCTTGCGTTACTTGAATAACTAATATGAAGAATTCAAAATGTTACTATTTTCGGCAGACCAGCTTTTCCTGCGGGTTATCGGTTTCCTATTGTTGAGTATTTATCTTAGATGTGTGCAAAATGCTACTTAGCGAAAAACACTATGAATCATGTCGACATCAAAGAGATCCCTCAATCCTGCATCTAGATCCAGTGTTAAAATAAGGCCGAGGTATCATGCATCTATGAAGCTAATTGTTAGCTTACCAATAATTATCTCAATATGCTGCTTTATCATTTTTTTTCTTAAAACGAATACGGCGTTACCCTGATAATGTGAAACCGGGGGAAATTAACATAACGACATGTCATGTGACCTGACCGCAAAGGTCATTTCAGTTTATAAAGGGAACGGGGACTGATTTATTTCAAGCCGGTAACGGGGGGGGGGGGGGGGACACTGGGCGAAAAATTAGATTTAATTCGAGATGAATGTTGTGTAAATGTGATTCAAATATGACATTTGTCATATTTGTCCATATTTAATTTGCAGACAAATATGGTATTTATCCTCAAGATAAATAGGATAATGATGCATTTGCTCCTATGACAAATACGTTCAAATGTGGTGTATATCCAAGACAAATATCACATTTGTACCATTTAAATACAGACAAACGTGTTTAAAGATGACATTTGATGTGGACAAATGTGGATCTGATGTCATCTTCGATTTCATTCTATAGGGGAATATGTAGTTGGGATTGAATGAATTATTTTTGTTTTCAAAATTATGCAATTTCTTGATGCTGGATGTGGCTTAACTTGCAGTAAGGTATTTAACTTATCAAAATTATTTTTTGGATTTACATTTCTATTTTATTTCACTTGCCTGATGATTGCTTCGTTGGGGCATGAAACTCTGAGTAGCAATTAAATCTTTTCATATATGCATGATGAGTAGCAAATTTGAAAGACAACTCAAACAGAAATTTCACTCATAAATGTACAAGGTTGAAAAATGTTTTATTAAAACTCCTGCATTGTTTTACAATACTTTAAGAATGTTGCTTCAAGATATTATAGATTTCCCTAATGTGTTGTAAACTATAATAAATTAAAATTTCTGCTTAACTTTAACTCTAGCTAGTTTAAAAATGTGGAAAACATTAATTCTCTAATAAGAAAAGTGGTTTTATAGTCCATATGAAACCACAACAGTTAATTAGAACTCTAATGACGAGACCTTACTTGATTTAACACACATTTCAACTAATTTTCCTTCAGTGACTAAGTCTTCCTTTCTCGTTTTCAAAACAAATGAAAAAGTTGGTTGATCAACATCAAAACCAACTGCAACCTGAAGTCAAATTTACACTTATGTTTTATAAAACTGTAACTTGCTTAATTCAATTAAAGTTTGGCCACGGGCAAGAGGAAGATCAAGCTACCATACACTGTAGCTGGTGCTTGCTTTCACATATATGCCAATCACATCTATATCAAAATTCAAGGAAGGATTTTGACTCTAAAATCCATTACAGGCTAGGGTTTTCATTAAGAGCCAGACACCAGCGGCAAATTGACTGGCTGCAAAGATAAACTTAATGGTTGGTTTGACCATTTAGCGAAAAGTCTTATAAAACATTAAGTTTAAATAGTTTTGTCTTCCTGTGAAAACCAAAAAATACTAATGAAACCCCTAGTCTGTTATTAATCATTCGACACTCACAATTCAGTTGCTGTATTTCCTCAAACATTAACCAGGGTGATTATTTTTATTTTTGCTCTAAAAGGGGGCGATCATTCAAGGGAAAGCGATTATTCGAGGGAGGTGATTATTTCAAATATTTCTCACAGAAGGTCGCTCCCTAAATATTATTCACCAAAGTGGAGATGAAAAGTAGTGGATATTTGCCGAGCCACGAAGCAGCGAGGTAAATATCCACCACTTTCACCGACACTGAGGTGAATAATTGTTTTAGTAATATACCACACAAGCTCAATAACAAGCGGCCCAAAGAGTAACTATATTTGTGACAATATACTGACAAATGCCATTTTGTTTTTCTTTGGCTGCTCGGAGGTGAATAGTAATTGGCTAATCAACCCCGAGCTAGCTAGCCAATCAGCGTGCGTGAAAAGTACTATTCACTTGTGTGGTATAATTTACCACACAAGTGAATAGTGCTTTTCACTCACGCTGATTGGCTAGCTCGGAGGTGATTAGCCAAGTTCTATTCACCCCGATCTGAGCAGCCGAAGAAAAACAAAATGGCCTTTGTCGGTATATTGTCAGAAATAAAGTTACTCTTTGGTCGACTAGTTATTCAGCTTGTGTGGTATCTACCAAAACAATAATTATTCACCTCAGTGTCAGTTAAAGTGTTGGTATATTTACCTCCACTTCAATGAATAATTGTTAATTATCATACCAAGCAATAGAGAAAAAGTGAAATACATGTTTCATGTATTACCAATTATTTGAGGAAGGCGATTACTTTAAATATTTCGGTCAAAGGGGGGGGGGGGAGGAATTATTCAAGGGAGGGAGGCGATTAATTGAGGGGCAGCTATTATTCGAGGAAATACAGTATCTCACAAGTCAGCACTTAAGGCCCAAGCTGGCGCAGACTTTGGATGGCAATGGAGGCTGTTTACCACAAAACCTCCTTCCTCCCGCTTGACCATCATCCTCTTTCCCCGTTCACTTCTTGCTCTGTTTGCTTTTCTGTCCAGACTTTTCAGTTCCCTTGTCAATTCATCTGAACGCCATTCAAACTGTTTTACAACCAATTTTGTCATTCTCCCTTGTCCCTCATCTTCATCTGAATTTGTTTCATACACACTCCCCTCGGGTGACATGTAGTCAATGGAGAGCACTTCCTCCAGTTTCCTTTTTTTCTCCTTCGGGTACATCGACTGCCTCAGTGTTGCTCGGCGAGACTTGAGTTTCTGCAAGAAATACATGTATACAAATTAATAATTACAATTAAATCAAAGCAGCTACAAGCATGGTTTGGGGCACTAATTAAGACAAAAAAACATCAACTAAGCAATGCAAAATATCTCAGATATCATGCAATGAAAAAAATTCTCTGTTCAGAATGTGAAAAAAGCAAATTAAAGTACAAAGTCAGTCTTACACCAGTAAAAGCCAAGTTGTGCCTAATATAACTGGTCAATCCAATTGCATGAAGACTTCACTAACATATTTTACTGTTACAAGACACACACTGCACTTCAGTTCATGTGTGTAGGCTAATATGTTTCAATACACATGTGAAGTTGCTTCAAACATAATAATACACATGCAAAAATTACTTGATTCTGATTGGCTGAGAGCAGTGCAGTTTAAGTGTAACACCAGTGCAAATTACACATTGTAATTCTCGATTATGATTTGCAGAAAGATAATGAGAAATTTTGTAGGCCAATGATCAATGACAAAAATTTTGTACAGAAACTCTGAAAAAAGTTTTCTCAAATGCGCAAAAATGGCTTTAAGAAACATCTTCCAGCACTTTTATCGCCCAGATTTTTTCATGTTTGTATTATTAATAAGTAATCATATTGTTTTTCTCGTTCAATTTGAAATTAATTTGCACTTGTGAGTTTTTCAAAAAGCTGAAATGATTATACATGACAGATGAGTCTTGGGTTCCTGTGAATCTAGTTTCTTTCCCCTTTTTTATCCTAATGTACAATTCCTCATGCCTATTATTATTGTCGTAAACAATTAACATAATGGAATGCTAAAACCTTGAAGGTTTTAGCATTCCAGATTCCACTGTAAGTGTGGATGTAGCCATATCATTTATACTTACATTCTAATAGAACAGGATCAGCCTCTTTGAAAGCTGATGTTGCCTGGACACCTCTCTCAATTTCTCGGGTGACTTCAAGATTAGTGTCATCATTAAAACTGAAAAGTAAAAAAGAATACAGTCATGTACATGTACTGTAAGTACTTTTTCTGTGCTAAGCTTGAAAGAAAAATGGTTTGATGGATCACTTATGTCTTTGGCCTTCTTTTTCCATCAATCAGATTTCCTTGCAGCTCTAAGTTGTGATACTATTATACAGGTAATGAAGTGGTATGAAAAGGCCAAAAGGGCCCTACAGTATTTTGTACATGCATTTTTTATACAGTATAGGACATAATCATGATGATGAGTTAGAAAAGCACAAAGCTACAAGAATAGTTGTAAAATCTCTGAAAACTAAATTTATGCAGTTTGACTTTCCTTGAACTATTTATTCCAATCTCGCTCTTGGCATTGTAGGGGCATTGATATGTGAGCGAATGTACTTTATTGTCAGTTTCAACACCATTTTGACATGAAAGCAGCAAAATTATGATGATTATCATCTGCAGTATACAATGTAGTGTACAGTGACCACCAGAAATATAAAGCCACAAAAAGAATTCCACTATCAGGATGTCAGCTCCATCAGGATACTGCAGGGTACAGGTAATAAATTATAACTACTCATTCACAGGTTATGCCTTGTACATTGTATAATTTCTTACCTATGATCTTGTTCAAAAGTCCACTCTGTTGGTGGGTCTTTCTCTTTCAACTTTGCCACAACCTTATGTACACATGCCTGCATTAAATACATGTCAACATTAGGGTACTGTAGAATTGCAAGAAAAGGGGAGCCCTTACAGCTGTAGGTAAAAACCTCTGTTGGATCCTGTTCAAAGAGATTTTGTCCAGGGTTTTCGACAAGCCTTTCTAGGTTATGGCTGCTCTTGAACCCTATTATTTTGAGCTAAATATGCTTTAAACTTCCACAATAATAGCAGTTGAGACAGTGAAGTGGACAATCAGTTAGGAAAAAACATTGTGACATTGCCTGTAATCTCCGCGAAGACAGGCGGGAAAATTTTACAGGCAAATGTATGGAAAATTAAAAACCCGTTTCTTCACTTTCTAGCTCAGAAAATTTCTGGATTTTTATTGTTTTGCAACCAATCAAATGCGAGATGGAACCGCAAAAGATAACCGTTAAACCGCACAATGGATCAGTCACTTGATTCGAAACAATGAGCTGGCTTTTCTTTCATGACAAATCTTCAATTTTACTGTTTTCGAATACTGAAATTGTTCTTCTTGCAATTCATCATATTTATATGCAAAGAATAGATATGAATGATATGTTTAGTGACATATTACGGGAAAGCAATGTTGAATCAATAGGATCAGAAAAGGCTAGACAGCGCATCTCAGAGCAAAAAATTACGAACCAATCAGAACCCCTGTGCTTCACGTGCAGTTCAAAGGGTCATGCAAGTTGGCTGTGATTGGTGATTTTCAATCGGTATTTTAGGTCTATTCCAAATTCGGAAGTTTGGTTTTTGAAGGTAAGTTGTGGAAGATAAGCCAGTTCGCTGGAAGAAAAAGCCAGCTCGTTGTTTGGAATCAAGTCGTGACTAATGCATGCTGCGGTTTGTCAGTTATCTTTTGCGGTTTCATCTGGCTTCTGATTGGTCACGAAACAATAAACATTCCAGAAGTTGTCTCTGGTGTTCACGGTTTTATAGGAAAGACTGTAATTGGACATGCTAAATACACCCTATGCAAAATGAAAAGGGACTGGAAGCGACACGCGCGAAAACGAGGCTAGTTGGGCCTTGTTCTGTTTACTCGTGTAAAAATGACTGCTGAGCAAACTGTAAGTGCTAGCCGTCTTTTGGAGGGCGATATACCGGGAGCATCTCTTCAAGGACGAAATCCTACAACACTCACCACGGATGAGCTTCGCTTTTGGTTAAAATGTCGTGGCGACCCGGCAAAAGGATTAAAAACAAAGGCACAGTTAGCAAAAAGGCAAGTAAGTTTTATATCGATGTATTTCTCAGTAGTCGCAATAATAAGAAGGGCTTTTTGCTACTGTACTTGGTTAAAGAATTAGATATTAAACATGTCTTATTTCAAGTAGAGATCAGGAGATTTAATCTTTACTTCCGTCGCTTACCTGTTTCTGCACAATTAACTGGTGTGCTAATTTTTCCGTAGAGTACTTGAATATGTGGCCTCTGGTCGTGATAAAGATGTTGTGGATCCGGACGAGAACCTTATTTACACGCGTCGAAAGCAGAGACAAGAAAAATTACAAACTCGAAATGATCCGTTGCTAAAGGAAAGTCCTGTAAGGTTTCCATCGACTGGGTGGTCAACAAGTTTACAACGAATGCCATTGTTTACGAAGGCAGAAATGGATTTGCATGTCTCTCAGTCTGGGAAAACCATTGACCGAAGTAAACAGAGCCATACAGTTCCAACAAGTATGAGAAAAGCCAAGACGTTCCTTGAAGACGAATACCTGAAGGACGTAGTTGCTGCTAGTGATAATGAATATTTCTTCTTTCAATGTTTGTGTCATCATAGCTATAAAAAAAATGAAGCCCCTCATAAATTAAAAGTTGCACTTTGTTTAGTGAGTGGAAGTGTAAAGTACGCTTCATGTACGTGTGTGGCGGGATCTGTTGGCTTTTGTAATCATGTACTTGCACTTATGATGAAACTTTGTAAGTTTAGCTTGTACAACTGTCAAAATGTCAAGGAGTTGGACGATGAATGTGATATGGCACAACCTAAGGCATGCACCTCAAGTTTACAGCTGTGGCACAGACCTGCAAGAGGGGAAAAAATCAAGCCCCAACCTGTCATGGAACTCAATGTAAAGAGGTCCAAATTAGATAGCGATTATGATCCTGATAGTGGTGTGAGGTGTTTATTGTATGAAGCTAGGAAAAACTTGAGCACACAAACATCAGATGAAGTTATGTTGAAAGACCAGCTTCAAAAGATCAATCCTAAATTTGCCCTGTCCCAAATCTTGTCTCCTGGTGGTACTAACTTACAGGAAACAAAATTTGGGAAATCTCCGAGTGGTTCATATGCAAGTTATCAGTTACAGTTCTCAGAGTCCAATTTTCAAGTTTTCTGCAGTATTGACTCAGTGCCTAGAGCAGACAGTAATGATGGTAATCATGACCAAAATGCTATATCTGCATTTCCTGCATTTCCTTTGCGACATTCTGAACAGTACAAAAAGCCAGATGGTTTGAGCAAGGACCAAGAGGCACTCCTGGATCATTTGATTGTTGATGAGGCAAAGCTCAATAGCATAGAGAAGACTACAAGAGAACAAGCAGCCTCCCAAGAATGGAATGCTGAAAGGAAATTTCGGTTTACAGCTTCTAATTTCCACACCATTGCAAAAAGGAAAAGAAATCATGCCTCCTTAGTAAACAATCTGCTTCATCCCAAGCCATTTACTTCCAAGCAGACAGAACATGGGAAAACCTATGAACCTGTAGCCTTGAAAGAATATGAAAAGTATATGTTTGCAACTAGGAATCCAGTTACAGTGTTAAAAAGTGGCCTTGTTGTGAGTATGGCCTGTCCAATTTTGGCAGCATCACCAGATGGCAAGGTCATTGATCATAGTTGTAGTAAGCCTTTTGGACTGGTAGAGGTTAAATGTCCCTTCAGTAAGTTTCATGTAAGTCCCTTAGATGCATGTGCAGATGAAAGTTTCTTTGCAGAAAATGTAAATGGACAGCCAAGACTGAAAAGGGGACATCAGTACTACTTTCAAATACAGGGTCAACTTGCTGTTACAGGGGCTAGCTGGTGTGATTTTGTAATTTACACCAGCAAAGGCATGAGTGTAGAGAGGATCACATTTGATCCTCAGTTCTGGGACACATTGAATGAATGCCTTAAGAACTGCTATTTCAATCACTTTATAGAGCCAGCCGCTTTGGAATTCTGTAAGCATTAGAAAACCATGTAATTGTTGTTAAATTGTATCAATGAAACATGTCTTAAATAGAGTATCAACCTTGATGTCTTTCAAGATAAAACGTTTGTAAGATTACTTTCTTTATTCTTAGTTCTTGAGCACAAGGACATATAGAGATATTTATATATAAATGACAGTTTACTAGCTCCTGGCGCTCGGATGCCGAAACCCTAGTTTACCAAATCTGTGCTCTTTCTGAGACATTAGGGTCTTGCGCTGTTATTAAATGGTGTTGTTTTCTGTAGAGGGTATTATTGCTTTGCCTAAATTTTATGTGGAAATAAGAGGATCGTGCATGTTACACAAAAAGGCACAGACACTCCACATTTGATTTACTACCCCAAATAGACTAAGCGGTACGACACTATCCCAAATGTGGAAGTTCTTGACTTTGTTAATAGCTCGTTCGATATGTATTCTTACCGAGGCAATTTCCTGGGTCTTGACAACATCTTGTGCTCTCATTTGGGTATACAACCCTAGAAAAGGTGGAATGTTTAGGTTCACACCCAGTGGAAGGAGATCTTCAATCGTAAAGCCTTTATCGGCCATCACAGTGTCACCTTTATCAAACTCTAACTTCAGAAAACCACTTCTCTCAACAATTTCGCGATCGGAAATACTTCCACTGTACAGTTGACTGATAAAAGTTATAGCTCCACTGGGAGCAATTCCAACTAAGCCTTTCAGAGTTACATGGTTCTTATACGAGCTGAACAGTTTGGAATTCAACAGAAGGCTGGAAGGCATCTGACATCTAATCTCTGTGCAATCGATTATTACACGGGTGGAAGAGTATTTGTCTTTAAAGCTGTCTGGCATAGTAGCTCTAACAACCTCCTTGTTTGCCCATATAGATACCTGACCAAATTTAAGATACAAGTAATTTATCCAGGACAGGAATATCCTGCTCACTGTTGACTGAGAGATATGAAACAACTGGGCCAGATGTTTTTCTGCAAATCCCCTTCTCAGTCTGCAGAGTACGAGGAAAAACTCCTCTCTTGCTTCTAAGCTCCTTTTTCTACCTTTGTGAGTGCATTCCTCTGGTTCCTCGTTCTCATCATAAAAACACTTTGGGACACTTCTTTCTTTTGAAGAGCAGTACCTAATGTTCTCCCCATTCGGTCCAGTGTTCAAAAATTCATATACAGCATTAAATGTAGCAAAGTTAGGAAAGCCGGTGTAAAAGGAGATGTCCTCGTCAGAGGTAAAATTTCGCAACTGAAAAACGCGAGAATCTGCAAGACTCTTCTGACGTTTCAAAACTTCTATTTCAGCCTTAAGTGAGGCATTTTCAAGCTCCAAACTCTTCAGTTTTTCGAGAAGTTCTTTGAAATCTTCTGTCGTGTTTCCTTGCATATCCGTGTCGTTTTTCACGTCATGATCAGCAGAGCTACCAGCCGCCGATGAAGTGCAGTTATCACTGTTGGTTTCAGTTGCACTAGTTGTTTGAGATACTACCAACTCTGTGTCTGTATTCGACATAAACATACGTCTCTTAGGAGGCTTTCTCTTTAGCGGTGAACTTTGTGACCAAGAAAAACGTGACGGCACGACCCCTTCCCTGACATAAATACGCTGGCCTCCGATAGACTTAACAAAGTCCTCAGGTTTAAAGTGAAGAGAGCAAATCTTCGTGTTTTGGTTGACAGTAAATTCTTTACCTTCGTCGCGACGAATAGCATGCAGCCAACGTTTCTTGAGGTTCACATCATCTGGAAACTTGAAGTAGGAAATTTTCTTCCCATTTTCAGTCCTGTACAGCTTTTTGGTGCAGTTGGGAACACAACAATTTGCAGGCATATTTAAAATTTGGCGCCCTTCACATCAGGCGGCCATTTTTTTCTTGGCCCAACTAGCCTCGTTTTCGCGCGTGTCGCTCCCAGTCCCTTTTCATTTTGCATAGGGTGTATGGCACGGTTACCTCAAAACAAAGAGCTGAAAATTCAAACCAAGCCCTGAGATGAGCAAAAAGTGTTGACTGGATTGAATAACAAAAGGTTTGTACATTTGGAAAGGTACACTGTAAGCACCTGTGTTTCTATAACAGCATGCGAGAACATACTTAAGATCCCTTTGCGAGAAGAGAGAGTAACTTGTGTTGCACAACAAAGTTTACAGTGCAAACAAAGCATGAAAGGATGCAAGGGCAAGAGCTTGCAGGCTTGAAAAGATTCAAAAAAGATTCAAGCAACAATGTTCAAGGTTACAGAAGATGTTTCATATTGCACTGATAAATGTATGCAAGCTCTAGAAGACCTTTATTTTTTGCGAGATGTGGTGCAAACTTTTTGTGCATTAATTCAAGCGAAATGTGAGTTTTCAGCTCTTAACCAGACTGTCAAACTGAGTAATGAAACTTGATTTTCAATTTGGAAATTTATTCACCTTTGAAAGGAATATGGTTAGTACAGTGGAACCTTGATTTAACAAACCTCTTCATGTACTCTGTATATAAAGAAGTCCTTAGTATAACAAAAGATTTTCATGGCCCCAGTAACAGTTAACCATACTGAAAAGAACCTTGATACAACACAACCTTGTTTGAACAAACATACTTTGCCAATCCTTTGACCCTTCATTATATCAAAGTTCCACTGTAGTTTGACAATATAGCATATTCCTTTCTTATATTGTACACTGGATGAAATCACGGATTTGACTGTATTTGGCTAGAAGACAAATTTTAGACAAATCTGATATAACATTTGTCGGGAGACAACAGAGGCTAAAGTTGAGACAAATATGTCATCACATATGTCCAAGACAAATGTATAACAAATGTATTATAAATACGAGGCCACATTTGTTAAAAGACAAATATAGGGTAAAACTGAATAAATTTGAAGCAGAAAACAGTGATGTCTTAATCGCTATACATCTTTCTCCTCATTGATTATTGAGTGTTTTTTCACAGGTAAATGTCTGGGTTTGAGGTTTTAGACCTGAGCTGTTATGTAATTTCACTGATAGAGAAAAAAAGTAAAAAGAAGTAGTAATTAAATAAACAAACAAATAACAGCAAGGAAACAACTTTCAATTATCCATTGCCTAACAGTTTATTCTTTAAAATTATATATTTAAAAGTCATCAACAAACAGTATAACAATTTTGTAAATTACTCTTTAATACTGTCCTACTCTTAGCTGAGTATGATAGCAATCCCTTTGTTACAAGAGTTTCAAACTTTACGCCAAGGGATGTGAATTTCTGTGCAGGGACCTGAAAGGTCATGTTATGATTTAACTGCCTTTCGACAACTTGCCTTGCCAGAAGTCCATAATGTAAGTCCGACGACTTTCATAAAAACAGCCCGGCACGAAGTTGTGTTAAACAAGCGCGACGAAACGCGAAGTCGTGAGAAACTCAAGCGACTAATGGATTAGAACGCCGCGGAAATGGACATTGAAGATGTCTGTTCGATAACCTGTAACGCTTTTGACTTATTTGATTTTTTCCTCGAGGTTACTTTTGAAACGAAATTATTGATGTATTTGAAACGACTTGCAACGAAACAGTGGGCGTTTTCCATTTACCAAGAGATTCCGGAAATTCCGGTTGGGATGTAAATGGAACATGATTTTTCGGTTTGTTCCACTGGGAAATTTCCGGAAAAAGTGGAACTTCTGAAAAGGTAGTCCCGTTTTCCCGGTGGCAATTTTCCGATGGAAATCTGTGTTCCATTTACGGGCTTCGCAGAGGTTTACCAGTTCCAGGCCGCTCACAACCATTGTTTTTCATACGTTCGGGAAATATGGCGGGAAATATGGCGGCTACTTCGTCGGCTTCCCCCTCAGCTTTCTACGAATGTTCAGTGTGTCATGGGCTGGCTCCTGACTTAGAAACATTGCTACATCACAACTGTTCCATGTATGCCAATAGCCCGGCAAATGGTAAGTAGTATTCTTCGAAAAACAAAATTTTGTATATGTAAATAAACAAGGTCATGTACGATCTTCTGTCATTCATCCTTTCACAGCAGCTGTTTCAAATGATCCCTTGCCAACTAGTTCAAGTAACAACCTTGAAAGATGGTTGGACGAAGATGTTCGGTTGCTTATCACAACTTGGGCTGAGCACAAGCACATGTTTGGAAGCAAGGCTACAAAGAAAGAGGTGTTTGATAAGATAGCGGAACAATTTAGGAAGATTTCAGATCGTTTGGTCACTGGCGAGCAGTGTATGAGAAAGTGTGGCGGGAAATACATCGGACGGTGAAGGGAGCCTGGGAATGAATGGGACGAGTGTGTCAAATGGAACACGTTCTTCACCGATAAACATTTCCCACTGAAGTTTCCGAAATTTTCCGGAATCTTTTGGTAAATGGAAAACGCCCAGTGACGACCGTGACGACCTGTACAGCAGCATTTTGAGTGCCCGGCCTTCAACAAGCACCGATCAGCGGCTTTCCAAATTAGATACCAGGTTCTCTCGGTTCCCGCGCCATTTTTTGGCGTGCTTTTTGAAAGGTGTGAAATGTCGTGTAGCCGGGAGCTTGTATCGATCTCTTGGTCCTTTTTCACTGTTTAAAAACACTACTTTGGCGGATAAAATTCAGTTCACCTTCTCTTCTTCTCTGTGCACGATCTCAAGCAGTTTTTGGTAGCATACATTCGGTGAAAACATCGATACATAGGGATGTACGAATCAACAACAACAGGTAAGCCATTGTTGTCTTCCCGTGTGTCTTGTGCGTAGAAGTAAGTTAAGCTTCAGTTGTAAGGCTTGCTTAAGATGTATGGAATTACCTCTGGTTCTAACCGGAGGCTACGTAAAAGACATTGGACACTGAATTCACTCTCTCAAATTTTGGATTTTGGTCCTGACCCACATTCTCTGACATTCATTCTTTGTCACACAACAGTTTGATTTAAGATCTGTTTGACAGATGGAAGTTAATGTAACCTTGATTTCAAAAGACACAGTTAAATGTTGGTGAATTAAACTGTTAGATCAAACTAATATACAATGTAAAATCTACTGATTAATTTATTATGATATTTTCCTTAGTACATGCAAGCTTGATTTGATGTTTCCCAATATGGATTTACACATAAACTTAGCTAATCTTTTATGCATATTGTATTTTATTTATAGGATAAAGTTAAATTGGTAGTGCTTCATGTAAATTCCCTGGCATACTAACTTGAAGAAAAATCAAGAAAATCTGTAAAGTAGAACCCTGGCTTA
Source organism: Platygyra sinensis (assembly GCA_019787425.1). NCBI lineage: Eukaryota > Metazoa > Cnidaria > Anthozoa > Scleractinia > Merulinidae > Platygyra > Platygyra sinensis. The sequence continues at coordinate 8,056 of JAHPZR010014915.1, read as the reverse complement.
CAAGACACATGTATGTATTTATGACTATTTAGGGGGCCATAGGGACTTTTTTAAGATTAATGTTGTAAGAGCTATTGAAAAATTATATTGACAAACAAATTTTGACATTTCACTAGTCAGTCTCTATATATTATACATGTATATACTGTAAACAAGGTGATTTACAGATCTTTTTTCAGAGTGCTCAATAGTAAACTAGAGGGTGATTATAGCAGATGACAAACTGAGCAGCTGTAAATTTGAATTGACATTTTATTGCCATTTAGTTTCGTAGCACACAACTTGTGTGCAGCACTCATCAGATAAAATTGCCAAATGCAAATTTACATATTATTGCACTGGTTTAAAATACACATGTAATCATTGGAAATATGATAGCTACAATACATGAATGCTTTTGCAAAGCAATGCAAAGTTGGAAATTATAGATAAATGCTGTTACTTTGTGTGACAAGAGGAGCTCTAAAAGTTAAAATTTAGCATTTGTCAGGAGATTTTTTTTGGCATGTCTGTAATGGTTTCACTCAAGTTAGAAATGAAAGTCTCGCTCCCGAGTTGTTACACGCGCAGTCGAAAAGACCAAGCCAATATAGGTTTACGATTCCTTTAATTGTTCCTTGGTATCCCTATTCTTGTGGCCTCAGGGCACTTATCGAAGCGGTCAACTGAAATGTTACATTAAGAAAATCACCTAAATATTCGTTTCTTTCATGACAAAAGGATCACTAAACTAAGCGCACGTGATACATAGAAAAGAACTCAAAGCACTCAAAATCTAGCGAAATCTATAACTTTAGAATAACAAATTCTGATAACATTGTACCTTAAACAGAGTAAATTGTTGCTTACCAACGTTCGCGGGTCTTGATTTCAAAAGAGAATTTCGCTCTAACTTGTCTTCTAGTAGATCTTGATCTCAAGGGGTCTTAGGTAGAACTGAAACGCGAGCTATGAGCTATGCCTATCTTTAATGCGGTAATCACGGCGGTATCGTAAATCAAACCACAAATATTTCGCGACTTAACTCGTTTCTATTGGAAGCGGTTACATGGCTCCCCTAAATTAATACGTTAATTTACTCTAATCACTAGCTTATTCGCAAAAAATAACAAAATCGTCTTATTGTTCAGCTTATCTATGTTCTAAAGGTCCATGATACTTTATGAAACTGCTCTGATGGCTCCTCGACGGGGATTCCCCGGTTCTTACTGATCCTCTGATATCAGCAGCACTAGCTTCTGGACTGGTCTTTCCAGCGTTGACAACGGCTGACTTCTTTTTCCGTCTGGTGTTAGATTCTGACTGCTAACGTCTAGCATCACCTTCCGTACCAACCCATCCTGGTCTGGTTGGGCCTCAATAACACGGCACAACTTCCATTGATTTCTTGGGAGAACGTCGTCCTTGATAATCACGACGTCATTAACTTGCAGGTTCTTCCTTGGTCGAGTCCACTTCTGCCTGGTTTGCAAAGAGAGAAGAAATTCTTTCTTCCACCTGGACCAGAATTCGTTCGTTAAATGTTGAACTCGTCGCCACCATTTTCTTGAGTACAGGTCAGCGGAAGTGAATTTTCCTGGTGGAGGCAAGACTACCTTTGTTTTCAACGTCAAGAAGTGATTTGGCGTGAGTGGTTCTGCTGTGTCTGATGAGGTGGTACCTTCTGCTGTTAGAGGTCGGCTGTTAACTACTGCCTCTGCTTCACACATGAAGGTCCGTAGGGCTTCATCGTTCATTTGATGACCGTTTTTCTCCAGTAGGGCGGAGAGAACACTTCTCACGGTTCTTATTTGGCGTTCCCAAACTCCACCCATGTGACTGGCAGTGGGAACGTTGAGTTTGACCTCGAACCAATCACAGTTTTCTTTCAGCATCTCTTGTTTCACTTGACTTTGGTCCATTTCGGCTAACGCTTCCTTTAGTTCTCTTCGAGCTCCGATGAAATTTGAGCCATTGTCGCTGCGCATCTGACGCACGGGGCCGCGCCTGCATATGAAACGGCGAAGAGCGTTAATGTAAGAGTCTGTTTCCAAGGAGTTGGCGACTTCCAGGTGAATGGCTCTTGTGACTAGGCATGTGAATAATACTCCATATCTCTTAAGTTCCTTGCGTCCTTCTTTTACGTACCAGGGTCCGAAATAGTCCACTGCGCAATATGTGAAAGGAGGGGTAGGTGTTAATCTGTCTGCCGGGAGATCTGCCATTTTCTGTTCTTGCACCTTCGCTCTAAGCCTTCTGCAAGTAACGCATTCATGGACTAGCTTGGACACGACTGAACCACCGCCTATGATCCAGTAGCCAGAGGCGCGAATTTCATTGAGAGTAATTCCTTTTCCTTGATGTAGAGCCCTTTCATGGTAGTGTCGGGCTAGGAGCTTGCTTACGTGTCCCTGTCCAGGCAGAACAATGGGGTGCTTTACGTCTTGGGAGACGCTTGCTTGTTTTATTCGTCCACCAATTCTAACTAGATTGCTGTGATCTAGGAATGGATCCAGACGGGAGAGGGGACTGGCTCCTTTAGGTTTCTGAACCCTGGATCTTGAGTCATCTTCTTTGTGGGCTTCGTAATCAGTAGTTATCTTCTTCAGTTTACTTATCTCTTCCTTAAAAGCTTCTTTCTGCACGTGTCTTATAATTTCTTGTTCTGCTGCCTTTAACTCATCGACGTCAACCGGACGATGCTCATTTGCTGCAGATCTTGTCCTTACTCCATCCACAGTTGTCTGCTTTCCGCGTGTTCTTTCTAATAGGATTTTGCGGTAACGCAAGCATACCGCGACGGCACGTTTTGCTCTGAACCAGCTTGAAAAATATTCTAGCCGTTGAAGAAGGGTTGCGGATGGCTCTTTGGTTGTCGTGAACGTTTTGAAGGAAGACGCTTTCCTTACTTCTTTATCATCAGGCTGTAGGGATTCGGGCTCACTCTTGTCGAAATTCTTCCAGCTATAGTGGGAATCCCAAAGGAAGGATGGTCCTCGTAGCCACCTCGAAGACTGCAGGAGGTCTTTGGGGCTCAGACCACGCGAAGCATCGTCAGCCGGGTTGTTCTTTCCGTCAATGTACTTCCACTGTTCGGGGACAGTGCGTTCTCTGATCTGTTGCACTCGATTTGCGACGAAGGTGTGAAACCGGCGTGCATCATTGTGGATATATGCCTGAACCACCTTACTATCGGTCCAGAACACTTCTTCAACTTCATCGTATCTCAGCTCTCGGCTCAGCATCTCGCTAACTTTGACGGATACCAGGGCAGCTGTCAGCTCAAGGCGCGGTATGGTTATCGGTTTCAGGGGAGTAACACGTGCCTTGCCCATAACTAGTGAGCAGTTCACTCTGTTTCTTGTGTCCACTAGACGGAGGTACGAACACTGGCCGTATCCTTCTGTGCTAGCGTCCGAGAAGTGGTGTAGCTCGACCTTCTTGAGGTTATCCATTTCCTTTAATCTGAAACACCTTGGGACTTCCATCATCTCTAGAAGGGGAAGTTCATTTCGCCACATTTCCCACTGCTCGCGAAGCTTGTCAGGTATGGGGTCATCCCAGCCTATGCTTTCCTTGCATAGTAGCTGCAATATTCGTTTTCCTCGTAGCAGGAATGGGGCAGCGAAACCAATCGGGTCATATATTGAGCTCACTGTTGATAGGATGCCACGTCTCGTCAGTGGTTTATCCTTGAGGGTAATACGGAACTTGAAAGCGTCGTTCTCAATGTTCCATTCTACGCCAAGCACACGTTCGGGAGGAAGTAAGTCACGGTTCAAATCAAGTTCCTTGATATCCTTTGCGCGCAACTCTGGCGGTGTAGATTCGACAACTTCTTTACTGTTAGACGTGAACTTGTGAAGTCTGAAGCCGCCTCTCATGCACATTTCAGTGCTGTTCTTGATCAATTCAATGGCTTCTTGGGCTGTAGGGACTGATTTAAGCCCATCATCAACATAGAAATTCTCTTTAATAAAGGAAGCTGCTTCTGCTCCAAACTCATTCACACCGTCATCAGCAGCGGTTCTTAGGGCTAAATTAGCACAGCCTGGGGAGGAGGTGGCACCAAAGAGATGTACCGTCATTCTATATTCTGTTGGCTCCTTTGAGGTGTCTCCCTGTTCCCACCAAAGAAAGCGGAGGAGGTCACGATGCTTTTCATTGACGTGGACCTGGTGAAACATGCCCTCGATGTCACAAGCGAATGCCACAGGTTCTTGCCTGAAACGACACAGGACACCAATCAAGGAGTTCGTCAGATCAGGGCCTTGCAGCAGATGGCGATTAAGAGAATGTCCTTGAAAATCTGCTGAACAATCGAAGACTACTCGTAGCTTTTCGGGCTTCTTAGGGTGATACACCCCATGGTGCGGAATGTACCAAACTGTTTCACGCTGCTCGGGGGCCTTCTCTGCATGGCCTTCTTCTAACATCTTCTGCATAAATGTCACGTAATCTTCCTTATATTTCGGGTCAATGGCGAATCTTCGGCTTAACTGCTTTAATCGTGCTTCAGCGTGTTTCTTGTTGCACGGTAAGTGGACGTTCTCGTTACGAAGCGGTAAGGGAATTTCGTAGTGCCCGTCGTCCGCTTTATGAATTCCACTGGAAGTAATTTTCATAAACTTTAGATCTTCCTGAGACATGGCTAAGTTCGCATCTTGAGACTCGGAAAAGTCCTGCTCGAACATTTTCTTGATGGCTGATGGTACCATTACCTCTTTACAACTCTTCAGAGGGACGAACTTGCCATTTGAGGCTTCTTCGCTTAGTATTTCTCGTGTAGCGATGCGATGGCATCCAGCTGTCACCTCAATTTCACTATCATGATCTCCGTGGTTTCTTGCTCCCACCACTCCCCAGCCCAACGTTGTACGTATGGCGTAGGGGTCATTTGATCTACCAGGAACTATGGATCTTGGCTTTAAGGCACGAACGCAGTTATTGCCAATCAATAAGCCAATACTCAAGTGCTCTTCATATGGCGGGATCTCATCAGCAATTTTCTCTAGGTGCTCGTACTTGCGGGCAGTTTCCGGGCGAGGAATCTGTCCACGTTGGCCTGGTATATGTGTTCTTGTGTACGTCTTAGGGAGGGGTATGTCTACTTTGCTGTCATAACGTGATACGACAAGACCGTCAATTCTTTGTGTGTCAATTTTCTCTATGGCATGCATGGTGCCCAGCTCTAGCTTAATGGCAGGACCAGTTACTCCAAGCTTGTGTGCTACGTCATCGGTAACGAAGCAGGTATCACTCTGATCATCTAATACGGCGTAAGCCTTTACTCGATGGTCTGGGTCGTTCTTGTGATGAATCCAAACCGGGAGGATCATGGAGGTTGTAGTATTACTACAGTTCACGCAATTGTTCGTGGCTTTGGCGGTTTCCTGGGCGATTTCTTGTTTTTTCTCCTCAGACGAGAAGCGATGGAGGGCGGTCGCGTGTGGCTTCTTACAAACCTCACACTGAGTTTTCTGCTTACAGCTTCGTGCTGTGTGGCCTTGACAAAGGCAGGAGAAGCATATTCCTCTTGACATGCAAAGTTCCAGTCTTTCTTTGAACGGCCTTTCAAGGAAGTTCTTGCATTTGGCGAGACTGTGTTTTCCCTTACAAAGCACACACAAACTCGCATCCGGGGGGTCTTTGCGTGACGACTCAAATCCCGTGGTAGTTAAGGAGGTGCCATGTCGCTTCTTCTTCTCCTTACTTTCGGGGCCTCGCCTCATCCTATCGACAGGGGGGTTTCTCTCCTTTTCCAATTCCTTCCTCGTTGACGTTAAAGCATCGTGCGAAAATACAGGGTGATTGGCGTCAAGGGATGCTTCTTGTGTAAACTCAACGAAGTTTGCGAAGGAGTATTCGCCACGTTTTGCTTCTAATTTCTTTGCGCTTTCTCTCCATTTGTTTCCGTAGTAGGCAGGCAAGCGAGCTGCGAGTTCTCGAATTGTGGAGTAACTCTCGAGTTCCTTTAAGTACTTTACGGATTTCATCGTTTCTTGCGTCATGATCAGGAAATCGCTGAATTCTTGCAAGTCTGCGCTTGTTACGCATGGCTTCCAGTTTCTCAGTTTATCCCTGTATGCTTCGTAAATTCTAAAGGGATCTCCGAAGCGTTCTTTCAGTGTTTTTCTCGCTCTCTTGTAAGCGTCTTCGGTTCGCAATCCTAGCAAACCGCTGATCGTTTTTTGCGCCGCTCCACACGTGTATTCGCCTAAATAATAAAGCTTGTAGTTCGGTCGAATAACTTGGTCTTCTATGAGTGCGTCAAAGGCATTTTCCCATTTTGGGTACTCTAAAATGTTTCCGTCAAAAACTGGAGGCTTGGGAACGGGAACAGTCATCCTTCGCAATAATTCAACTTGGGTTTTCTGAATTTCTGCGTTCTCTTCCTGAATACGCCAAATTTGGGAGTTGTAGTCGTGCCCAGGTGATTCGGTACTCCTCGCTGATTGGTTGATATCTCGATGAATAAAGGGCGTGTTGACGTCAAGACGCGAGGGAAAGTGAGGCGACGTTCCCGCGCTTGTATTCGCGATATTTTCGTTCACATTCAGTGATTGCTTTGGCATGCCCACAACAATGGGTTCGTCAACTTCGTTATCTTTTCTTTTAATTTCCTTGCGGGCAGTTTTATCCGCTTGTGGCTGACCAATTGACTTAGGGTCGGAAATTCTTTGTTTTTCGGTTTGTTTCATTGACGTTTCTGTGGCTTCTTGCAAAGTAATGGTGTCATTTAGTTCAGATTCTTGCAGAATTTTCTGAATTGCTTCGGCCGCGGAAAGTTCTCCATGCAATTCCTCTCGCTCATCTAAACGCTCGAGCTCCTTTTCTTGAAGCTTTAATTCGTCTCGCCGCCTTTCAATTTCCTGTCGCCTTCTCAGTGTGTCTAATTTAGCCTTAAGTTTCGCGGTTTCGATTGCTGCTCGCTTTGAGGAGGTCGTTGACGACGATCGAACGGATGACGCTGATTTTCTGGAGCGTAATGATTTTTGCGAAAGGAGCTCGTCTCTGTCTATTTCTTGGTCCTTTATTTTTACTTTGATTTCGGCTAAGCATTCTAACGCCGCATTTTTAGCGTCGTGGAATTCGTAATGCATTTCTTGTTCTTCTTCCGGAAGTTCTAATCTGATCAAAAGATCAGTCACGTTTTCATGTGCGGCTTGAAAGGTGTTTAAGTCAGCTTCTAAACCGTCTTTGCAAACGTTTAGTTTTACGAGGTCCGCCGGCTCTCTTAAGGATTCATAAATAGCCTCTATACGCGATCGGAGGTCCTTCATCGATCTTTGTCGTTTCTTTGTGCCGATTTCAAGGTCGAATTCTAGACCCTTTTCGGTGCGGTTTCTACTCCGACGTTCCTGACATTCTTCGAATTCTTCGTAAGTAACGTGGCTAATTTCTTCAGGGCTTTCATTGACGCCACGTGCTCCTTCAGAAGTGCTAACTTCTTCGATATTTTCTGATTTATCGTGATCCATTGTCTAATTTCAGTTCATAATCCTTTTCAATTTGAGTCCTTAGAGTTCGTTTAACCCTCGTTGTTGACTGTAATGGTTTCACTCAAGTTAGAAATGAAAGTCTCGCTCCCGAGTTGTTACACGCGCAGTCGAAAAGACCAAGCCAATATAGGTTTACGATTCCTTTAATTGTTCCTTGGTATCCCTATTCTTCAGTGTGGCCTCAGGGCACTTATCGAAGCGGTCAACTGAAATGTTACATTAAGAAAATCACCTAAATATTCGTTTCTTTCATGACAAAAGGATCACTAAACTAAGCGCACGTGATACATAGAAAAGAACTCAAAGCACTCAAAATCTAGCGAAATCTATAACTTTAGAATAACAAATTCTCATAACATTGTACCTTAAACAGAGTAAATTGTTGCTTACCAACGTTCGCGGGTCTTGATTTCAAAAGAGAATTTCGCTCTAACTTGTCTTCTAGTAGATCTTGATCTCAAGGGGTCTTAGGTAGAACTGAAACGCGAGCTATGAGCTATGCCTATCTTTAATGCGGTAATCACGGCGGTATCGTAAATCAAACCACAAATATTTCGCGACTTAACTCGTTTCTA
>JAHPZR010014914.1:40000-47053 GCA_019787425.1 Platygyra sinensis | reverse complement strand
CTTGAGAATTAATCACACCTTAAACTTTAGTGAGTGAGTGTGAGTGAATACCCTCGGATTTAAAAGTAGCTTTATTGTAGCTAATGTCTCTGAGCATTTCTCATCCCAACCTTCAGTATAACAAGAAAGACCAGACCAGGAACTTCATGCCCTACTCTTTATGATAAGCGTGTGCGTTCTTTTACGTCCCCTGCTAACCATAACATCGAAGATGCAGGAGATGGGGCCTACGGTTTATAGTCCTTATCCGAGAAGACCAAAATGTCTAGCCATTTGCAGATATAACTACAAAGGCAGCACGTTCTCCTCAGTTATTTTAAGACCCCGAGTGTCGGTCCGGTCTGGGGCTTGAACCCTTGACTTCCCCGCACGGCAGTCCGGCACTGTACCAAAAGCTGAGCTAACCAGGCGGCAATAATGTTAAAACAATACCCAGCTTGTATAAGAGTCATCAAGTCTCAACAAGTGAGTTTAGTGTAAAATTACTGACAATGATTCAAACAGTGATATATTCATTGTTTAAAAAAATTGCTTTAGTTAAATAAATTGTCTTCTGTTGGTGAGTACTTTGGACAACAATTAAAGAGATCATGCTTCAAGTCTTGCTGCTCTATTCTAAGTTGCAAAGACAACATATCTTTACTGTGCCTTCTGTACTTTAGAGCATAATGGGTAACAGCTAATGGTTAGGGCAATCCTGCAAAATACTAATGGACTTAACTTTTTACTAGCAGCAATAATACTTTTTATTAATAGTCTGGCAGCTGAAGTTAACTTCTATCCTGTTCAACCAGTTAGCTCAACTAAATATCACAAATGAATTAATCATTAGAAAATCAAATGCTAATCATAATTGGGTTTTATATTTCTTTTTATATTCTTTTCCAGGATTCTGAGAGTACTGAGTCAGAAGTTGAGACTTGAAGAATACTTCAGTTTTGCCTTATTAGCTCGTCTCACTCCTGGGTTTGTTGGTGCAGATCTCATGTCACTGACAAGAGAAGCAGCCTTGATTGCAGTGAACAGGTACAATACTTTAACAATACCTCTATTAGACTATTTTCAGTGAGCATATTCCCTGAGGGCTAAAGAATCAGCTATTTCTGCAAAAACAAAATTAATGTAGAAAGGTAGCATATATGAATGAAAAGGGTTTGCTTCTTGTGGATGTGGCACATGCATCTTGTTCCAATTCCTTCTGGTCCCAAACCCTCCCCCTGGTGATTGTGAGAGGAAACCAGACTGTACACTCCCCCAGCCGAGGGGGGGGGACTCCTATAAAACAAGGCCAGGGGTGTTTGCCGCACCTTTTATGGATTAAAAAAGTAGTTTTTGGTAATTCTAAGGGTGTTCAGCGTCAAAGTCCACAGTGGGAGCTTTTTGCAGTACCTTTTAGGGTATTAAGCTGGACAAATATAACAGGAGATAATGTTTTGTTTTGGAATTCATATTTGTTAGAGGTGAAAAAGCCACACCCACAAAACAGGATCTTGGTACCTCATATAGGGGTTCTTTTCATTTGGGAGCTCCCCCCTCCCCTGAGTGTACAATGTAAACTGTCTACATTTTGTCCTTGTAGTATGACTAAATTTTAGCTAATAATGTTTAAAACCCAGGTTTCAGGCACTTGTTATTTCTTCGAAAAAAAAATGCGACATTTGGTTCAATGCTTACCCCGGTAGTTTTGGTTTGCACAAGGACATTGTAATAAGGATTAGCCAGTAGCTGGGCTTGTTACTCATTACACATGGTAGCAATGACTATAGTTCACATAGACATAAAAAAAATGTATACGTAATTGGCCACTCCCCATTGAGGCTTTTCAATGTAAACAGACAATGTTAAATAAATATTCAAATAAACATAGCTAGGTTAAGAATCCCAGCTGATGGGAGGCATACCAGTTGGCTATTTACAAGCATAGCTGAGAAGTTGACCCAGACATGTTTTTAACTATAGCTGGTTGCCTTGTCCTCAGATGATAGCTTAACTTAGAAGGCAGCGTGATGTGCCTGCAGCCTTTAATTCCACAAGTGCTTAAGTTGTGTGCATAACTGCAATGATCAGTCATATTTTCATAGCATTCCTTTTGTAGCCACTTCCCTCTATGAGACATGCCTGCAGGGAATCATGGTAGTTTTTTCATCGTCGTGGTCTAGATATTTGTCTTGATGAATACAAGTACCATGATTCCCTGGAGGCGCGTATTATAGTGAAATGTGCCTGCAGGGAATCATGGTAGTTGTATTTATCTTCTTGGACTGGATATTTGTTTTGATGAATACAACTACCTTGATTCCCAGCAGGCGTGTCTGATAGAGGGAAATGCCATCACGGACACTTGATTACTGACAGGCTGACTCTCGATTACTGACAGGATATTTCAAGAGCTTGAAATGAATGCTCAAAACAAACATGCTAATGAAGAGATTGACAAGAACAGAACTGGTGAACAAACAGGATCTTGTGAAGGTGCAAAAAAAGTGTCAGTTGGCAGGTCATTTAGTGGTAAGTACTACTAAGTAAGTACTAATTAATTATTAATTAGTTAGTGGTTAGTAAGAGGTCATCCATATAATTACTACGTTTTCTCATTTCTCCACTGTTTTGAGGGAGATTTATAAATATTACTTGATAATTACATTCCAAGAAAACAAAAGACAGGAAATTGATCGTCCTGTAACTTAAAAACATCAAGATCTTTCAATGAACTGTTAACAGCTGAAAGTTTCAAATAACTAACTAGTTGGTCTGTATGCATTTGTGCTGAGGTATGAATTTAAATACTTCTAGAGAAATACTTAAATACTTCTAGAGAAATAATTGGAAGTTGTTATTTGAAAGACTATTTGCTCTCGATTACTACGAGATGAGGCCTTTGGCATGAAATTGAGAGCAACTAATCTACAATTGTTAATTAAAATTCTCGTGTGTAGCCAATCAGATTACAGGCTTACCTAATGGTCGGTCAGTGGGTTAAACTGATAGTTGTGTCTGTAAGTCTCCTTCATATGATTGTGTTCAGAAAAGAAATATTGCTAGCCCAAGAAATGAATCATCGCAAGTTGGATTGTTGACATATTATTTAATACTACAGTTACGGTATGGCTGAAAGAGCAATCACCGCTATCAGATGATGAACTGCAAAAACTGTGTATTAGCATGGATGATTTTAAGGTACTGAATAACTAGTTATATAATATATGTAAGTTAAATTATTTTTGCATTTTAAATGTTTTTACTTATGATATTGGAGGAGAGACATATACCGGTACATCTAAACGATGTCATTAGCATTTGTTTCTTTTTCTTTATTATATAAAACAAATAGATTCCATGTTGCTGTGCATTTGTTCAGTGATAAATCATAGAGTTAAACTTTGGATTCCAATTATGAATTTTCAATGTTTGCCAAGCCAAATCCGAGTTTGACTTTTGAAATAAAAAATTCTCTTGTTTGAGGGATGCAAGCCAAATCTTGAATTTCCAAATCTAAAATTATTGTCCATATTTGGCAGGCCGAATCTTGAATTTTCAATATCTTTGGCGAGCAAAATCTTATCTCCAGTGGTAAATTGAAGACTTTGAGAGATGGAAAGATTTTTATCTTGTTTTAGAACCTGAGAAATTGAAATTGAAACTTGGAGAAAGTGCAAAAACTCCAGACAGCAAGATTCCAGTGTAATTTGGTTAAAATTGTCATGATTTGATCAACTACTTGCGCCCTTGTGTTTAAACCCACTTGGAATCCTGGGGAGGGTTTATTCCTTCATGGAAGTCGCATTATTCATAATTTAAAGTTATTTGATTAATCGAATGAAACAAATATACTAGGAAGCTTACCAACACCTCTAGGAAGAGGCAATAAAGCATGCATTGTGAGCCTAAGTTCTGCTCGGTTTTGCACGCGGTGCGTGCCTATGATCTTATCTAGCAGTTACAACTTGTTGGTCAAAAGGACATGATTTATGGAATTATCACGACATTTTATATTTCTTAAACGTTCTCTAGGCAGCGTTGCTGATAGTTCAACCGTCAGCCAAAAGAGAAGGGTTTGCTACCATTCCTGATGTAACATGGGAAGACGTCGGAGCACTCAAGGATGTCAGGGAGGAACTTACTATGGCCATATTGGTAAATGTTCTTGTAGGAAAATACAAAGGGCCACAAAAATCTGCAGTTAACAGGGTAGCCGTATTAAAGGTGTTCTTTTAATAAGAATATGACTGACTGAGCTTTTGTTCGGGACAGGATAAAGTGTCAGCAATAGAGAGGTGGCTGTTTTAACAGGGTGGCCACAAGGTGGGGTTTCAATGCATAGAAAGATCGCAGCTAGGATGAATAAATGTAAAATTCACAACGTTCTCTGAAAAAGGATATTATAAAAACACACGCTTTCAAGTGCTTAAACTGCAGTCTTCAAATGAAAAGAATACCATCGAGTAAAATTATGGAAATAAACGTAAGAAATTTTGCTCTGTGAGTAAACAGAAGGCTGTGTTGTCCTTGAAGTGGACAATAGTTTTTTGAAGTTATTTTTTGTATTTTTTTCCGAGTTATTTTGAAACATTGTTCAGGAAAAAAGGTGTTGTTTGCATGTGACAACTCATATTAAGTCATATCACGTCAGTTACTTGATATCGCAGGATATCATGACTATACACACGGCTTATGATTGGCTAGTTGCGAATTTGGGTAGGGTAAAGTAGATTGTAAAACTTATTTCATTACTTGTACATCTTTCAGGCTCCAGTGAAATACCCTGAAGAGTTCCAAGCTTTTGGCCTCACTCATCCTCCTGGCATTCTATTGGCTGGACCACCGGGCTGTGGAAAAACTCTTCTGGCCAAGGTATACAGAAAACAGTTCTTTAGTTTTGTTTATTCTTTCATTTGTTCACTCGTCCTTCTGTTCAGTCGGTTAGTTGTTCGTTCGTTCGTTTTTCGTTCATTTATTCGTTCGTTCGTTCGCTCGTTCGTCCATTTGTTCGTTTGTTCGTTCATTTGTTCGTTCGTTCGTTCGCTCGTTCTTTTGTTCTTTCGTTCGTTCCTTTGTTCATTCATTTGTTCGTTCATTCGTTCGTTCGTTCGTTTGTTCATTGGTTCGTTCGTCCGTTCATTTGTTCGTTCGTTCGTTCGTTCGTTCGTTCATTTGTCCGTTCGTTCGTTCATTTGTTCGTTCGCTTGTTCGTTTGTTCGTCTGTTCCTTTGTTCGTTCATTTGCTTGTTTGTTCCTTCGTTCGTTCGTTTTTTCCCTCTTGCTCTTGCTCTTATTCACCAACAAATTACCCACGGCATATTCATAAGTTATGTTTTTGCTTTTTCAGGCGATAGCTAATGAGTCTGGAATCAACTTTATCTCAGTGAAAGGACCCGAACTTCTAAACATGGTGGGATAAGATATTCCTGTTGTCACGAAGCTCTCTAGAACCTCTAATTTCATTGGATATTGTTTGTATATAATTTTCTCAACCAATCCTGTGAGACGTTCCGAAGAGCTTCGTGGCGGCCCAGATATTCTGAATAAGAAGTTAACAAAACCTTTTTTTCTGTAAATATTCAGTGCTAGGTGCGATTTTATGCACCCTGAGCTTTGCAGTTGGTCAAGAAATTAAATTCAAATCAAGCTGGTTTCAGACTAAACTATAGGTGCAAACCCAAAATTTATTCAATTTGGCCGCCGACATGAATGATGATGCGACATACGCCACCGATTGAGGACCTTGGCGCAGGGGTGGGGTTTTTTGGCGAGGTTTTAGGTCAAAATGTTGATCCCTTGTCCCTAATTAATAACTTTAATTGTTTCTTTGAAAATTGTTTCAGAACGTTAACGTTAATATAAAGATAACCCTTGCTCCCTGAAAATAATAAAATAGTCTTTGCTGCTATGAAGCAAATGGTCATATTCCCTGTTTTTTGGAAAACCCTGGAAGCTTCCATAATTTGCCACATTTGTCACTGGTTTCTCGCTTTTGCTTTGAGTTGTACTTTGGCTACTTACTGTTAACTTGGGACACTGGAGAAGTATTTTTTCTATAGTCCATACTGTTTGGTAAACAAGCGATCTTTCAGGACGTAGTTAGTCATTCTAACGGCATTTGTAAAGCCGACATGACATTTCAGTGTTGTGTCTGGTACCGATAGGTGCCGACAGAAAACAGTCATCTATTCACACTCTGATCAACTGATGGTGTCAATCATTGGTGTCGTGAAGAATGACTACATTCCTGTTGGAATTCCCTAATTTTCAAGTTACTGGGAGGGGGGTACTTCCATAAATTTGAATGAGTGTGTGCCGCGAAAGGTCTTAAACCTTGATCTTATTTAAATATGAGGCAAATGAAAATTGATACTCTGTTTAAGGCCCAATCACGAAAAATGACATCCTCTTCAAGAGAGAAACAAACACTAAGAACAGCGTGAACTGTTCAACTTTATTTTGTTTTCTATAACATTAGAAGGTGATCGAAGGTTCAGTTTTAACAGATCATTTCTTTTTCTTTTAGCTGGGTATCTGATACAATTTAGGCACTCTGTCTAAGCATCACACCGGAAACACAATGTCAACAGGGGCAATAAAAATACCCTATTTAGGGTCCAAGAACCTAGAAAGCGATACTTTATCCCGCGGCACATACCCATGTGTAACCCCTATATGGGAGGATTCCCCAGGGGTTCAAATGTTTATAACTGGGACCCTACAGAGACAATAAACACCCTTGGAAGTGAAGAAGACCTTCAGTGACACTCTAGTTGGGTTCTATATTTCAGTATGTGGGCGAGAGTGAGCGAGCCGTCAGACAAGTGTTCCAAAGAGCCAGGAATTCCGCCCCATGTGTGATCTTTTTCGATGAACTGGATGCACTGTGCCCAAGGAGATCTGACAGCGCCGAGGTAACCTGGCACTAGTTGTTCAAGAAATATATCAAGCACGAAAGAGCGCGTTTTGCCACATGTCCAAACATCGAGAAAAGTGTTGAAAATACGCTGCGAGGGAACCTCCACTCTTACAACAAATTGGTTTTGAATTGTTTGAAGTAATTCCTAAATCTCA